>JAASFT010000400.1:0-21046 GCA_023333885.1 Globisporangium parvum
CTGAGAGCTCACACGCTTACTTGCACCCATGCCGCTGCGCGGCTCGTCCTCTCTCAGGCCACACAGGAGCTCCTGGCCACCATCTCCACGTCCTAGCGCTGAGCTTCTCTGCATCTCGAGTCGCATGCACTGCCACTCGCTGCAACAGCACAGCGCGTGTGTGTGTGTGTTCATGGCGTCGAACGCGTCGAAGGCGCTCGGATTCCACCTGCTCGCACAACACCATGACAATCTTTCGCGAAAGTGCATGTACTATTCGTATAGTGTATTCTTCGTCGCTTCGACGAGTTGCCAAATGCTCGTCACTGTGTTGCTGTGATTCGTGACGTCCTCCCTGCATTTGGTCACTATCAAAATACATGCCAGCTCCCCCTATTCTTCTTTTCCAGCACACCACATTCCAATCGGCACTTGGGAAGACGACAGCGACATCGTCGACAGCAGCCGCTACGACTCCTGTGCGCGAGCTGTCTGTCTATCTGTCTGTCTGTCTGTCTGCGATGATGGTCAACAACGCTTTGGTCAAAGAGCCATCACCAGCGTCGTCATCGTCAGCTTCGTTGTCTGCGTCGCGGTCGTATGCTGGCAGCGCGTCGCGCTCCACTGCGACTGCGCCGTACGCCAGTACTTCGCACATGAGCAGCAGCAGTAGCTCGACGAGTGCGTCGCTGCGTAGCCAGCCACAAAGTCACTCGCAACAACAGCAACAGCAGCTCTACCCGAGCAGCAGCGCGAGTAGCGTCAGCAGTGCAAGCAGCACATCGACAAACGCGACGCATCGCACTGCACACAGCGACGCTGTCGTTGCAGACAAGGACAAGCGCCGTCCACCATCGCGTGGACACAACACGACGTCGTCCTCTATCGCGTCAAGCGCCTCGTCGTCGTCAACTGCTGCAGCTGCGCGCACGCGAAGGCGTCACGACGACAGCACGAGCGCGAGCTCGATCCGCGACGACGCGGTCACAGCATCGGACGTTGGTCCAGAGAAGTTTGCTGCAAAGGTGAGTGGCCGCGAGACCGTCGAGCTCTCGTCGTCGTCGTCGAGTCCTGGGAGCGACAAAGACGACACGTCGCCGCAGCAGCCGAGCAAGCGCAGTGCTGGCAGCGTGGCTGCGAGCAACTACAGCAACAGCACGAGCAGCAGCAGCAGCAAGCCGTCGCGGATGATTGTGAAGCGCCGGACGCTCGGGAGCAGCCACCCCGCAGCGTCGGTCGCGTCGACGTCGATCCCAAACAAGTACGTGCGGCAAGCGCTGACGGACGACGCGCCGTCGCCACGGCTGCGCGACGCTGCGGTCGCGATCGACAGCGTCTTTGCAGCGCCTGTGGCAGCGGTAGACGCAAGCGCCAGCCGAGGGCGAGAGCGCAGTGCAAGTAGCGCTCGCCGCCATGACAACAGCTCTACGCTGTCGGCGTCTTCATCTACATCGCAGCCGCCGCAGCCTGTGACGCCGCGGACGCTCGCACGAAAGCTCTTGCGACCCGATACGGACGCTGCAAACACTGCCGATGGCGACGAAGGAGCAGCAGCTACGAGCACAGATCCAAAGCCACGGCCCGTGCGCATCAAGTACGAAGCACCAGCGCGCGGGCTTGGCAGTGGCAAGCGCGAGATCTCGCATGCGTCACTCGGGAAGCTCATTGCGCGCCTCACAGACGCGCACCAGTACGACACGCAGTTCCGCGACGTCTTCCTCTTGACGTTCCGGTGCTTCTGCTCGCCGTACGACTTCATCAAGAAGCTCATGAAGCGGTACACAGCAGTCCTGACGCTGTGCGGGGGCTTGGACCCGGAGACTGTCGCTGAGACGCAGCGTGTGCTGGACCAGATCGCAGAGGACGAAGCCGAGAGCGACCGTACCTCGACGTCGACGTCGATCTCCACGGCGCGGTCCGACATCAACACGGGGATGGAGGCGAACGTGTCGATCATGCGGCTCTTGAGCGTGCTCAAGTTCTGGATCAAAGAGAGCGGCTTCATTGAGATGGACCTGTTTGGCGACCGCCGGTCGCAGAAGAAGCTCATGGCGTTCCTGTCCGAGATCCAGTCGACGTCGCCCGTGCCGTCGATCCGCAAACACGCCGAGAACATGCTCTTGATGGTCGCGCAGCTCGTGCGGTCGCAGCAGCAGCAGAGTCACCAGCACCAGCACCACCACACTGCGCCAGTTGTGCTCTTCCATCCATCGGCTGCGTCGACAGTGCCATCTGCAGTCGCTGGTCCGCCAGCAGCTAGCACTGCGCCTGCGACGTTTGGCTTGCCGCCGCCGCCAGTGCTCGTCGCGTCGACGTCCGTGTCGTCAGTGACTGACAGTCTCTCCGGCGCAAAGCCTCGCGTCATCGATGAGCGGAGCACCGAGGTCCCGCAGACGCGCGACCGCGGCTTGTCAGCTGCAATGTCCAAGCTCAAGCTCACGCGGTCGTCGTCTGACCCAAAGCGCGAGCGCTCCATGGTCAAGCTCAAGCTCAAGCAGAGCGACGCTGGCAGCGCGGACATCTTCCAGCTGCGCGCACGCACGGGCGTAAGTAGTGGCGCAGACGACAGCAGCAGCAGCAGCAGTGCAAAGCTCGCAATGACAACGAGCGCACCCAAGTTCTCGCGCGGCATCACGACTGGGAGCGCAGACTCGGTTGGCATTGACGTGCGCCGCGTGGACGACGCGTTCCAGGACGCGATGTACCGCAGCCGCATCGCCATGCCGCGCAACAGCGCGCGCATTAGCTACGACAATGTCGGGCCGCTCACTGGCTTGACTGCGCAGGAGCTCGCGGACCAGCTCACGCTCGTCGAAGCCGAGTTCTACTTTGCCAAGGTGAGTCCGCGCGAACTGACGAACAAAGCGTGGACGCGCGAGCACAAGCACCGCGACGCGCCGCACGTGATGGCGCTCATTGAGCTCTTTGACGCCACGGCCGAGTGGGTCTCGAGCGAGATCTTGCACCCGCGACTTCAGGCGGCCGAGCGCGCGAAGCTCCTCACGTTCTTCATTGACGCTGCGGAGAACTGCTACCAGATGAACAACTTCAATACGCTCTTTGAGATCTTCACCGGACTCTCGGCGCCGTGTGTGCGGCAGCTCACGACGACGTGGAGCCTCGTGAATGCAAGTGCGACGGACAAGTACCAGTTCCTCCACGGCATCTGCTCGACCGAGGACAACTACCGGAACTACCGGCAGCAGTTTGGCTTTGCTGAGGGCCAGCCGCGGCTGCCGTGCTGGTTCATCCTCGTGAAAGACCTGTTCCAGTTCGAAGAGTCGATGAAGTCAACCGAAGACGGACTCATTCACTGGCACAAGTACCGCCGCATCCACCGCGTGATCAGCGAAGCGCTCGATCGGCAGAACTTGAGCTACTTGCCAGCGAGCGGCGCGACTGCGACGACCGCGAACGGCATCTCGCGCAAAGGCAAAGGGCTGCTCCGGCACGACCGCCGCGTGCAGAACTACGTGCGCCATCGCCTCGAGACGTACGTCCGCTGTGTGTGTGTGTCTGTCTGTCATGACTCACTCACTCACTCACTTGTGCGCCTGAATGATGGGGAACAGCGTCCGCAAAGACAGCACCGTGCTCTACCAGCTCGCGCGCAACGCGAACACGCAGGAGAGCATCTTGTTTGTCAACAGTCTGTCGGAAGCAGGCTTCCTGTGAGCGCGACCGCGTCCACGTTCGACACGAGCTCAACACACATCCCACATCACATCCCAATGTCACCATTCGGTCTCGACTGCCGTCTCTCTGCGTGAACAGCTGCCTGCGCTTTGCTGGTCGCGTCGCCGACCAGTCGACTCCGTCACTCGCCACGAGGACCCGCGATCCTCCGTCCGTCATGCTCTCTCTCTCTCTCCGTCTGTCTGTCTGTCTGTCTGTCTGCCGTACAACGGCGACGGCGGTGTCGCTCAGTCGTCTTCATCGCTGCGTTGGTCGCTTCTTCGCTTCCCACTGCTGCTGGTGTCGCCACTCGATCCTTTTGCGTCGCCAGACGCACTCTTGCGCATCGGGATCGTCCGCGGCGCGCGCGTGATCTCAAATAGCGCCTTGACGTGCACACCGCCGCGCTGGAGCGGCGCTTCGTGGAGCTCGAGCAGACAGTCGTCGTGGCGCCACTTGTACAAGTGGTCGAGGAACACGTCGCGCTCCACGTCTTCGGCGCCGAGGCTGAGCTTGTACGGCATCGACATGCCGAGGTCCCACATGAGGAAGCCGCTGAGGTACAGCAGACGCCCAAGTGCGTGGAGCTGGACCGTCCCCGCGCCACTCACGCGGCTAAAGCCCGTGAGACTCGTGTACGTCCGGCCAACGGTGTAGCCGAGCTCGCCCGCAGCAACAGCGTTTGTCTCGACGTCGACGAGCTCCACGGAGTAGAAGCGCACGTGCCGGTCGGGGTAGATCTCAATGCCGTGCTGCCCTGCGTCGTGCTGCGCGCGGAAGCCTTCGACGATCGGCGGGTAGAGCCACGAGACGCCGTGTTGGTCGTGGCAGCCTTTCACGACTTCGTCGAACGCCTGGTTCAGCTCGAGCTTGTACTTCTTCCCGCGCTTCTTCACGGACTTGGGCACGTGCTCCGGGCTCTCGATCACAAGGATGCAGCGCTTGCGATGGAGCTTTGGGATCAAGAAGCACTCGCCGCGGTACTCGGACGCAATCGGCAAGAAGCCCTCGTACATGAGGTGTGCGAGGAGCACGGGGTCAAAGTGGCGCGAGACGTAGAAGTCCTCCTGCGAGTGGAAGACGTACTGCCGCAAGTGCGCAGGGATGTACTCGGCGTCGTCTTTCGTCGCAAACGACCGCTTCTTCTTCCGCGTTCCAATGAGCGCAGCGTCCGACGGCGACGGCGGCGGCGATGTGGACGTCGTTGCAGATACCGTGGCAGTCGGCGACGACACGATCGTGTCTGTCTTGCTGCTCGTGGTGCTGCTGTCGCTCGCCGCCGTGCGATTTGTAGAGGACGCAGACGACGTCATGGTGCGAGCGGCGATCGAAGCGTACTCGACGGCTCGTGCAGAAGATCGCGACGCGCTTGGTCGTCGAGGCGTGGATGGCGAAAGGAGTGAGCGCGAGCGGCAGGAGCTGCGACGTCGGCGATGCGCCTCTCGATCGGCTCGCTACGCCTTGCGAAGGGAGTTGCTCGCTGTCTTCGGTTGTGTAAGACTGCGCATTACGGCTTGGTTCTTTGACGTGGCTCACACAATCACGAGTGGTGCACATAAATATGGTGAGCGCCAGCATCTCTTGATGTGTGTATTGAAAGAGCGAAGAAGCTTGCGTTCCAAAAAATCAGTATTTAGACTGCTGTGATCGATGCAATGGCAATTCTGGACAAATGTATCTGTATTTTACATCAAGTAGCCAGCAGAACTGCTCCAAGTCGACACTGCTTGCCTGCCTCACGACTACAGCAGACAACGAGCCAAGCACCACTACGTCGCGGCTTTCATATCACTAGTGCTTTGTACGTCCAAGCTAGCATCGAAGCGTCCGCGCACCGAATGGCGCACACTGACGCCAGCATGGACAGTGTGTGTGTGCTTTGGTTCGTCTTGGCCATCACGATACTGCGGCGACCTCACTGCGTGCGTGCGTACACTACGAGCTCGAGGTCTTGCGGAGCGGCGCAATCCAACGTTGAGGAGGTAGACGCACTCAGGTGCGTTCAGTCGAGAAAACAGGATCTTTGGACGCTGAGTCTGACGTCAAGAGTGTCGCGAGATCGTCACGTGAAAGGTCGCTACGAGCGCAAGGATACACAACGTCGATGTCCTCATCCATCGATTGAGTCGCACGATCCGAGCAACGTCGATGCACCAGCGATGGTGCTGATACGTCGCAAGAAAGCAGCGTCTGCGGGTGCTTGCTTGCATGTCTGTCGTTTGCTCACTTCGCTTCGCAGACAACCGGTTCCTTTTGCGAAGTGCTGCCAATGTGCGACTCGCAAGACAATCTGCAAATTGTCTCGGATTTTGAGCTGGCGCTAAATATATTTTCTGGTTTGAAAAACATGTTCGTGTGTCGCAGGCGCATTTGTGCAGAATGCAAGTCCAGTGACGAACATGTATATCCGACACAAATGCAGCAATTGGATTGATGCGTGTGGCTAGGGCTGCTTGACTTCTTTTTTGTTGAAGGATTCAGTGGACTTTTTGCCACCTCTGCGCAAGGGTACCGCGTGTGTGCATATCCTACAGTTGACAGGTTCACTTGAAAAAGCGACGTCTCTATCCAAGCCCACACGCACTTCCTCTCCCGTATGCATATCCAATCCCTGCGATCCGTCGCATCATGCCTTTCTCGCTCTCGACTGCCCTCATTTCGCTCCTTCCCTTCTCGACCTCGTCGACCTCGCTCGCTTGCTTGCTCCGAGCGCCAAGCAAGCAGCTCCGCGGCCACACGAGCGCCGCTTGCGTCGACATTGTCTGTCTATCTGTGTGTACGAGAGAGAGAGCGAGAGAGAGCCAAGCATGGGAACACCTGCCGCTGCGACTCCGCCTGCGGAAGACGAGCAGCCACAGCAGCTCGTACATGCGAGCAAGTCGAGCGCCACGACGAGCTGCAGTCGGACTGAAGTCCCGCAACAGCAGCTACTCGCACCACCAACATCGCTTGCGCCATCGACAGCCACATCCGCTACAACGTCGAAGGTAACAGCTGAGATGCGCAAGCGCGGCGCCACTACGAGCCACCGCGGGTCGTTGCCAGCAGCGTTTGACGACGTCTCGAGCCTCGCAATGCTCGACATCGCGAACAGCAACCGCAACAACAACAGCCGTCGCAGTCGCGCGACCAAGTCGTCTGCTGGCGGCGTCTCAGGCGCTGCGCCTATTGTCCTCGACCGGCGCTTGCTCCAAAAGTACGAGGAGATCAACAGCGAGATCACGCGCTTGACGCGGCTCTCGCGCATGGAGCAGAATCCGCTCGCGGCTGCTGCGCTCCCAGTGCCAGCGTCTGCACCTGCAAACGAGAGCCAGACGATGCTGCGGCAAGTGACTGCTGACCTCCGGAAAGCGCGTCGGAGCTCGTCGCAGGCGATCCAGTCGCAAAAAGAGCTGCTCGACAAGCTCGAGCGGCAGGAGAAGAGCGGCTTCCGGCGCTTCTTCTCGCTCAACAAAGAGTCCAAGGTCGAGAAGATCAAGTCGAAGCTCTGCGACAAGCTCTCCGAGTCGGTCCAAGTCGACGAAGAGCTCCAGCGGCTCGAGCGCCAGTCCGACGCACTCGCGCGGACGTCGCTCGCTGCATCGTTCAACTACGGCGCTGGTCCGATGGTGAACGCGAGCTACAGCCGCACGGCGAGCTACAGCGCGCTCTCTGGGCTCCAGTCGGTTGCTGAGGTCGAAGACGAGATCGCGTGCTTGGAGCGCGAGAAAGAGGACATCTTGAACAACCTCTTCAGTGCGATCAAGAGCCCAAGCGTTCAAGAGCTCCACCAGCGCATTGCGATGTACTCGTCCGAGATCCACGCGTGCCAGTCGATCCAGAAGCAAGTCGACCGATGTGCGACGATGTACCGCCAAGCGCTGCACTTGCTCAGCGTTGCGCTCGCAACTGTCGTGTCGCCGCACTACACTGGGACTGTGAAAGAGTTTGTCGCAGGGCCGTACCCGCTTGCGATCGAAGCGAGCCACTTGATCGAAGCTGCGGCGCACGGCATTCAGCCCGAGTCGCGCCGTCGGTACGACGCGTATGCGCCAGAGCTCGTGGGTCTCCGACCGCCCAAGTTCCCGCAAGCGATCGCGGACTACGCGCGCCGGGCGCGTGCGAACGTCGATCCGAACAGCACGCTCGCGCTCGAAGCGATGCGGAAGCTCCGGAACGCGGAGAACGTCTTGATGCTGCTCCAGCGCCTTGTGATTGAAAAGTCCGAAGTGATCGACGCGTGGAAGAAGCACGTGGCGCAAGATCAAGTGCAGGCGGAGCGCGGGCACGACAATCTCGAGAAGCGGCTGCACGAGCAAGTCGCAGTGCTCGCGCGCTCGGTCTCGGTCTAAGGCCGTTTGTCTGGACGAATGAAGAGGTGGGGGACGACAAGTGCGACGGACTGACTGCGCGAATGGAGCGCGGCAGAGGGGCGAGCGACTGCAACGAGACGAACTGAAGAAGGAAGAGAGAGAGAGAGCGAGGGACGTCGAATGAGACAACAACAGCGACGACTGCGATGGATACGACGACTGTGAAGACACAGATGCGCGCAGCGCAAGCGAGCGAGCGAAGTGAGCCCCTGAGCGAAATGGACGACGACAGATCAGATCGTCCAAAGGAATGTACGATATTTATTCGTCACAACGTGTCCGAGTCGACAAGCACTTGCTCGCTTCCTTGCTGGAGATGCAAGTCGTCAAACACTTGGCGACTTGCTGAGTCAGTTGCATGCGAACGAGCTGTCGTTGACTCACATCCAGCTATAAATACACACGCGAGACTCAGATGCTGCCGTCGTCATCGTCGTCATCGTCGGTCGCGGAGCTGTCCGAGGGTCGTCGTCGAGAGGCGGACGTCGCAGACGTCGCTGCCTCAGATGCAGCAGGAGGTGTCGTTGATACGAGCTCGGTCAGCGCAATTGCATCGAGGCGGAACGACGTGCAGGCTCTGCGGAGCACAGCTGGCGTGTCGCTCTCGTTAGTCGTGTCCGAGAGCCCACGGCAGATCACACACGTGCACTGCCCAGTCTTGTCCTGCACGACGACGTACGGCGACACTTGCGCGTAGATCGTGTACGACTGAAACTCGGCGTAGTCGAGTTTCCAGCGAATCGAGCAGCAGCCTTGACCGCACATCCAGAGCTTCGTCGGGTGCTGCGCGCCATTGCGCACGTCGCGCTGCCGCCGCCGGTGTTTCGCTCGGTACGTCGCAGCGCTTGTGTGTTTCTCGAGACTCGCGTCGATGAGCTTGCCGCGAGCGCGATGGCGCGTCTGCCATTTGTGTCCGCAAGTGTGATCAGTGGACTTGCGTCTGCGTGTGTGTGTGTATGTGGCAACATGGTGGTGTCGTACCTGGTGGCGATACGCTTCGTTGTAGTACTCAAGCTCGTAGGTGCGCGAGCCACATGCGCTATGGCAGAGTCCCATCGCGAGTGTGACTCGTCGACTGCTGCTTCTCTTCTCGCAGAATGCCAAGTAACGGATCGATCGATCTGCGGCGGCAGCATGTGCACGCAGCTCTCTAGGATCCTCTTCTTCGATCATCATCTCGATGTGTGTGATGACAGTGAGGTGGATCTTGCAGTTTGACTTGTTTTTAGTAAGGTGAAGAATGCAGTTTTGTCTCGATAGTGACAAAACAGAGGCCATCCATGCTGATCGACCTGCAGTATGTCACTATCACAATACTGACGTCAAGCCACACGCTCGCGACACCCAGCAACGCAAGCAGCAACATGGAGCAGCCGAGTGCTGCTGCGCCGCAGACTGCGGGCGGCGTGCGCGCATCGATCGACTTCAACGGACCGCTCAACGCGCTCTCGACGTCGCCGAACAACCGCCTCATCGCAGTCGGCGGTCGCGATGGTGCGTCCCTTGTGCTTGCAGTCGCGTGTGGTATCCGTCGAGATGATGGCTCAACCAGAGCCGAGTGATCGAAGGAGCCGCATCGTGTTACTCCAGCTTGGCATCCTCTCGTGCATGCTCACGGCCTCACGCTCGTTGTACACACGTGCGACTCGTAGTGCTCAAGGTCGTAGCACTCGAGACGACTGGCTTCACGGAGAAGCGCAACCTGCGCGTGGGCAAGTCGAGTCTCAACTTTAGCACGAACGACATTCGGTGGCACCCGCGTACGTTTGGATCACTCGTCACTTTCTGCTATCGCTGCATCGCGAATGCACACACACGCGCGCGCTCACTCTCTCATACGCGCGCAATGCGATCTGCAGACTACGACTCGCTGCTCGCAACAGCAGCAACGAACGGCGCAGTTGTGATCTGGAACCTCCAGCGCGAAGGCTTCAAGCACGTCCAAGGTGCCGTCGCTCGTGCGTAAACGAGTCTGCGGCGATCTGGTCTAACATCCGAGTGCGTGTGCGTGTGTGTGCGATAGAACGTGTACTGAGCGGCCATCGCCGCGCTGTGAACCGCATCTGCTGGCACACGACGGACTGGAACGTCCTCATCAGTGGCTCGCAGGACGGCACGATCAAGATCTGGGTACGCGTGCATCCACGTGTCATGTACCCCATGCGGAACCGCACACGGACTCTCATCGCTTGTGCATACGTGTGTGGGCTAGGACAAGCGCGGGAAAGTCACGAACACGTACCAACCCAAGTCCGAGAGCGTCCGCGACGTGCGCATGAGTCCATTCGACCCGCATCGCTTCGCTGTTGCGTTTGAAAACGGCATTGTCCAAGTGTGGGACATTCGCAAGAACGCTGCGCCGCAGCTCAAGTTCACAGCGCACAAAGGGCTCGTGCTCGCACTTGACTGGCACCCGACGCGACCGAGCGTCCTCGCATCTGGCGGTCGCGATCGGTACGTGAAGATCTGGGACCTCGACGACCTCAAGCAGCCGCGGCAGACGATCCAGACGATCGCAAGCGTCGGTCGCGTGCACTGGCGCCCCAACTGTCCCGACCACATTGCCACGAGCGCGTCGCTCATGGACAACAGCATCCACGTCTGGGACGTCCAGCGCCCGTTCATCCCCGTCGCGTCTATGAAAGGCCACACGGACATTGCCTCTGGCATTGCGTGGATGGACACACCGACGTCGCCGGCATTTGGGAACCCCGAACTCGTGTCCGAGTGGGACGGCCACCAGTACTGGCAGCACATGCTCGCGTGCTCGAAAGACGGGACGCTCAAGCTCCACTCGCTCGCAGACGCGTTCAAGCCACACCAGTCTCTCCCGACAACGGCACTGGCGCTCAATTCGAAGGGTCAGATGGCGTTCTCGCACGACTCGGTTGGTACGTCATCGTCTAGAGTCCTGAACGCTACTAGTCTCAAGTCTTGGACGTGTGCTGGCGACAACTAACAACGCCTGCCTCGTGTATGGCACTCGTCTTAGATCGTACGTGTGCGTCGTTAAAGATCCATCGCCACTACAACCCCGTGAGCGCGCTGTTCAACGTCACGCCAAGCACTGGCGCAGCAGACCGACGCGGCACTGCAGCATCGTCGTCGTACGGTTCGCATGGCTCGGACAGACTCGACGACGCAGCTGCTGGCGGTGGTGACCACAGCTCGAGTGCGCGTGCGTCTGCAATGCGTGGGTTCCCAGGCGCACAAGCTGCGCCGCCGCTGCCACCGAAAGGCAGTGGCCGCATCAGCAGCAGTGGGAACCTGTCGTCGATGATGATGCCTGGTGCAAGCAACGCTGTGGGCAATGGACCCAGCAGTGGTGGCGCACCTGGCACTGGTGGCGCGGCTGCGTACCGCGCTCATAACGGACTTGGCGCACCTGCATCCACCATGGCTGGCGCTGGCACTGGCGGCGGCATTGTGCGCCACTCGATCGGGAACACGTCGCACCAGAACCTCCAGAGTCTCTACAGCAGCAGCAGTGGCGGCGGTGGCAGCGGCAACAACTTGGTCGGCTCGAGTGGCGACAGCGCGCTCGACCACCGCCGCGCGTTACACTATGCGAACCAGCCGTCGTCAACGACGTCATCGCCCGCGCTGTCGTTCCTCCCTGGAAGTGCGGCTGTCCCGCAGGCGCTCGTGTCGCTCGTGTCAATGCAGAGCGTGACGAAAGCCCGGGAGCTCGAGCAGATCTTCCTCGGCGATCCGATCGCGTACGCGCAGGTGCAGCACCGCGTCGAGAGCCTGCGCGCGCAGTTTGAGCACGGCGAGCAGCTGAAAGAGGCGTTTGGCTTTGACGAGCACGCCTTTCGCTTCCTCGCGCGCCAGTACAAGCTCTTTCGCAGCGGCAAAGTCGCGGACGACGACGCCACTGACCATACGGAGCCAACGTTTGCCGACATGTGTGCGCACAACGCGCTCGCAGCGTTCGTGACTGGGAACGCGCACTTGAGTCAGATGTGGCGCATCCTCCACGTCTTGTACGAGAGCGAGGACGCCGCTGCGAGTGCAGCTGGGGCTGAGACTGCGACTGCAGAGAGCCACGACGGACTCGATCCCAGCAATACGACGTACTACACGCTGCCGCCACTGCACCAGCCCAGTCACCCGCTCCATCCTCACCATCATCAGTACTTGGTCGAGACGCGAAGTGAAGACTCGACGTCAGTGCTGTCAATGGACACAGACGACCATAGTCACCACAACGACACTGGTGGGTTAGGCGCACGCAAAGACCTCAAGCACATGGACGAGTACGGGCACATGCACCACGGACAGCACGCACACCACCTTGGCACGAACGGCAACGGCGGTGCTGGCGCTGGTGCTGCAAACCCGAACCAGACAACGATGTTGCTCGAGCAGCTCGATCACGTGAACCCCCAAGCACTTCAGGGCTTTGATCCGTACCCGTACGACGTCGCTGGTCGCGGTCGCGACGCAGAGCGCACTGGTGCAACTGGCGCAGGTGGCCGCAAGGTGACTGACGCATCTGCATCTGCAGCTGGGACTGCATCGTCGCCAATGCTGGTGCACGGCAACGCAGTCCATGGCGAGCTGAGTCACTTGCGCGACAACGTCTTGAAAGAGCTGCTCGAGTACTACGCTGACGTGGGCGACCTCCAGACGTGCGTCGCTGTCGCAGCCGTCGTGAGCACAGTCACGAGCGTCGAGCAAGTGATGGGCAAAGCGTGGCTCCAGCAGATCTACATGCACTACATCGACTTGCTCCACCAGCTCCGGATCTACTCGGCAGCAAACGAACTCGTCGCGAACTGCACGGACCAGTCCATCCGGCAGATGAACATGGTGCGTACGGATGGCTGGCGCGGAGTGGCAAGACGACTGACTGACGCCTCTGCGCTCTTGTAGAAATCCACGAGCGTCTACTTCAACTGCGCGAGCTGCGCGAAGCCGTTCGAGTCGCACTTGCCGTCAAACCCGAGCGGCGATGGCGCACCAGCAGCGCTCTGCTCGAACTGTCGGAACCGCGCAACGCGGTGCTCGATCTGGTGCGTCGTCCGATTTGTCAGTCTCTGGTCGATGATGTGCTGGACGTGGGACTTACTCCAATGCGTGCGTGCTTGCATTCGCAGTCAACTGCCAGTGCGCGGGCTGTACGTCTGGTGCCCTGTGTGCTCGCACGGCGGACACTTGGAGCACCTCGCCGAGTGGTTTGCGCACGACGACGTGTGTCCCACTGGGTGCTCACACCACTGCTCCTTGCGCCTTGTGACATCGATGGACCCAAGTGACCACATGTAATGCATGCGTGCTCGCGTTCTCCAACCAACTCGCTCACCTCGTCCTCGACTCGATAGCTCCACAGGGCCGCGTGAACGCATGTTCGCACCACTCTTCAGCAGCAAGCGCACACACAAACGATTTTGTAGATTATTGTCAGCTACGCTCGGCTTCGACAAACAACTACAACGCCGCACACGAGGAGCGCAAGCGTGAGCACAAACGCTGAGATGTTGCTCCAGTCGGCGAGCCAGAGCGTCTCGAGCCCGATCCCACCAAGCTCGGAGAACGGTAGGTGCTGCAGCGCTTCAGGCGAGCTAGCGATTGAGCCGTCAGCTTGCGACGACAGCCCAAGTGTGCTTGCCACCAGCGCTGGCGCTTGTCTCTGGAGCCACTTGCGCACTGCGATGCGCACTAATGCAATGCGCACGACGATCGTGACAGCAGGCGAGCTCTGTGCGAGCTCAAGCACGCGCGCGTAGTATCGCTCAGCGCGATCGAGGTTCACTGGCACGCTGACGCCAAACTCGTGCATGTAGCCGACGCTGTAGGCGCCTGCGTCAACGCCAGCTGCACTCGCACGGCTGTACCAGCGCATCGCTTCGCGTGCGTTTGGTTGCAAGCCAGCGCGTCCGTAGAAGTAGTAGTCGCCAATGCGGACGAGGACCTCAGTGTCGTTGTTCAAGCGACTCGTCTTCATGAGGTACGCGAGCGCACGCGCTTCGCGCCAGGTGGCAGTGTGGTCACGACTGTCAGCGATAGACTTGTCGTCGTCAGACTCGACAGTGACAGTGTTGTCATCATCGCCTGGCACTTGCACGAGCCGCTGGTCGTACAAGAACGCCAAGTTGCTCGTGGCAACCGCATACCCGAGCTCCTCAGCTTCGTGGTACCGCACTGCAGCAGCATCGAACGCTCGAGCGAGAAATAGGTCAAAGCCTTTGCGCAAGTTTGTGCCCCAGCGACCGCCACCATCGGACGCAGCGCGCAAGTACGGCCGCGCACGTGCCACGTTCCGCTCGACAACGACTGTACCCGTAGCGCTGTCAACGACGCCGTGCGTCCAGAGCTTCCCAAGCTCCAGAATCGCATCGAAGTGCCCAAACTTGGTCGCTGCGCGGTCGTAATACGCCATTGCGCGCGTGACGCTCACGTTCGTGCCAAGCCCAAACGCGTGGCAGTAGCCCGCGTTGAAGACACTGTCGCCGTCTTCGTCGTTTGCAGCCGCGCGCTCAAAGAGTGCAAGCGCCAGAGACTTGTTCTCGGCGACGCCGCCAGCACCGTAGAAGTGCACAAAGCCCAAGCCATTGAGCGCGCGCGTGTGGTTCGCCTGCGCCGCCCGCTCGTACCACGCGATCGCACTCGCATTGTCCTGTGCGACGCCTTTGCCTTTCAAGAGCATGCCCGCGAGCGCGGACTGCGAACTCACGTGTCCAGCCTCAGCGGCGCGCGCAAAGTACGAGTACGCGCGCTCGTGGTCGCGTGCCAAGCCACGAGCGCCCCAGTAGTACAGGTCGCCCATCGCGGCAAGCGCGTCGACGTCGCCTTGCTCAGCGCGGTGCTTCTGGAACTGAATGAGTGCGTCGTCGTCGCCGCGGTGGCCATTGCCAATGTCCTCGTTCTCGAGCGTGAGCGCGTCGTAGAGTCGATGCATCTCATGAAGCGGTTGCTTCCCGTGCTCGTGGTACGCGACAGAAGCGTCGAGTGCTGCGTGGTAGTAGTGGTACACTGCTGTCTCGAGTGCGTCGTCGCGCATAGCGTAGCGCCTAGCGAGGACTGCGAACGCGTCTTTGCGGCCGACCATTGCATCGACGTGGTACAGACCGAGCGTGAGGTTTGCGAGCGCCACGTCACTAGCACTGACGCCAGTCGGTTCGCCGCCGAGTGGCGACATTGCAGTCGCAGCAACGAGCAGCGCAAGCGGCTTCGCGGCGTCAAATGCACCGTGTGCGAGCGATGCTTCGAGGCTCTCGCGTGCGCGTATGAAGTCCTGGCGCATTGGTAGAGTTGGTGCTGCGCACGAGGCTGGAAGCGCAAGTGCGCCGTACAAGTGCGCTTCGCCAACATCCCGAAGCGCGCTTGCGTGGCCGAGCTCAGCGGCTTCTAGCAGCATATCCCAGCCACTGGCGTCGCACGCGTCGCTCAAGGCGCGCATCGCATCGACATACGCGCGGTCTTGGAGCGTCTGCAAGTCGGACATCGGTGCTGGCGATAGAGTGAGCGCACTGCCAAATCGCTTCTCGTGCTGTTTCGAGCTCAGGCGCTGGAGCACGTACGCGATCTGGAGCGCAGGACTCTCGTTCATGCGCTCGATGGCAGCAGCTTCTGTACGCTCGTGGTCGTTTGGATCATCCAAGTCATTGGACACAGCACCGTTCGCGAGCAGCGGTGCAAAGTTCCAGTGCTCGAGACGCTCGCGCTCGAACTGCAAACGAAGCTGTGCGTCTGAGAGCGCAGTGCCGAACGTCTGGAGACGATTCACAAAGCCGCGCATGCCGTCGGTCCACGGTCCATTGCCAACATGGAGCGGACCCGTCGATGCGATCGCTGGGACATCAAAGACCACGTCGACGTCTTTGACGCCGTTGACAAAGAGCGAGATCGCATAGTGCCACGGCGGCTCGGCGCTTCGAGCATCTGCGCACTCGTCACGCTGCGAGACCTCTGCGGCAGTAGTGCTGCTGCTGGCGTTTAGTGCACGTCCATCCACTGTCGAGCAGTTGCGAAAGCGAAACGCGAGGTGGACCCACTCGTTCACAGGCAGCGTCTGTGTGCTGTCCATGCCAGCGTCGTTGCTCGTCTGTGTGCTCGCGCGAAGGACAAAGCGCTTCGCATCTGGGTGCCACCACGCCGACGGCGTGCGCAAGTCGCCCGTGCCGTCACCGTTGAACACGAGCGACCGAAAGCGTCCAGTCGGCTGCTCGGTCGTCAAGACCCAGAAGCTGAGGCTCCAGGACCCTGCGTCGCGCATGCGGATCGCACGATGCGGCAGCACAAAGCCTTCGTTGCCAGCGAGCGAGAGGACGCCAGCGATGGCAAAGCTCGGTGTCGGAGCGTTCATCGGTGATGCTATCGCTTGAGCATCTCGTGTCGTTTGTGAGAGCGCCGACTGCAGCAACACTGTCGTCGTGGCGTCCTGAGGACACGCGACGATCTGGACAAGTGGCGACTCGACGGTGACGAGTACGTGGTCGTTGCTGCTGCTGGTGGTAGTGACGACTGACAGTCGCACACGATAGCGTCCAGTCGGCTCGATACGGAAGCGCGTTGAGCCTGTCACGCTGAGCGCTGTGGCTGCATCTTCTGCGATCGCAGCCAGCGCGATGGCTTCGTTAGCATCGCTCTCGCGCGCGTCCGTCCCCAGTCGCAGTCTTGTCTGCAGCAGTCCGTGCATGAGCGCGTCTAGCGGCTTGAGCTTTGCGTCGTCGATCGCGAGTACGCGAAGTGTCAAGACACGACCATCGTCGCTCCAGACGCCAGTCAGCTCGTCACCGACGTACTCGCTAAAGCGCACGAACCGCTCAATGTCGTGTGTTGCCATAGTTGGTGGACGGTTCGTCGGCTGCGCAAACTCGAGCACGATCGAGTGGTTTGCTGCGAGCGACTGCTCTGGCGCAACGACGTCTGGCAAGCGGATGCCGATGAGCTTTGGAGTGCAGAACTCGCGGTCAAACTCGCACGCCAGTGCATCGTCGTCGCTGCCGTCTTGTGTCGTGTGCTGCGCTACAAGTCGCTCGAGACGCGCGATGGCGCTGTGCGAAAGTACACTGGATAGCGCATGCTCTGTGGCGCTGGACGTTGCAACGACAGTTGGCTCGAGAGTGCTGTCGCGATGCACTGCGAGGAGCTCAAACGTCGATCGGATGACCGTTGTCAAAGCACTGCGGTGCGATGGAGCGATCTCGCGCTCAGCGAGTGGCTCGAGCTAATTTGCGAGCCGCATCTCGCGCACGACAGCGTGAAGGAGCGCTAGTGTCGCGTCCGAAGGAAGCGGCCACTGCGTCTCGATGCGCAACGCATCAAACGGACACGCTCGAGGTACGTGGCTGGGAGATGCTAGTGGTGTCGCTGCTGCTGTCCATGGCGCGAGATCGCTCTCGCCAGTTGCCAGCGACCAGTGCACATCGCGTTCCAACGCAGAGGTGCTCGCTGCAGCACTCGTCACTACACCGCAGTGCAGTGCTGCAATCGCACAGAGCAGCAGTCGCATCGAAGCTGTCGTCGCGATGCCGCACCGCTCGTGCAGTGCGTCGCTTGATGGGCATCAAAGCATCAGCGAGATCTTTCGTTCGGTTTGGGCTCGCATTGCGCTCGAATGCCACTTCTGTACTTGATTTTAGTATGCTAGTGCACCTGATGGTGTTAGTGCATTCTCTATTATCGCATATGCACAATACAAGCGCACCAGTCAATCAAACGTGCACTGAGGCAGCAACAACATGGGCGGCGAGTCGGTCGTGCGGCTGCTGAGCTGCAATGGCGTGACGTCGATCGACACGGTGCGGCACACGAGCGCTTGCTCGCTAGCTGACAAAGCCGTGTGGCGAGCGCTAACGCTGCGATGCATGTGCTCTGCAGACGGAGCTCCCGACGACAAAGAGCAAAAACAAGAAGAAGAAGCAGCAAGCGCGCAAGCGGCATCGCGCACAGCAGAGTGTCAACGACGACGACGACGAGCATGACACTGCTGGTGCTGAAGACGCAGCGCTCTACGACGCAGCACAGACGCAGCTGTTTGACGAGATGGCGGCTGCTGGACTCGAAGGCTCGCTGCCCATGAGCTTTGGATCATCCAAGCGCCAGCAGCAGCAGCAGTCTAGCAGTCGGCACAAGAAGCGGCAGCGCTCTCATGCGATTGACGCACAGCAGCAGCAGCTGCAGCATGAGCTCGATCGTCCCAAGAGCAGTACGGCGTCAGTCGAACGCCCTGAGAAGCTCGCAAAAGTGCACGTCAAGTACGACTCGGACGGCGAAGTGACGGAGCGCGTTGTCGAGGAAGTCGCGGATCCACTGGCGTCCGTTAGCAGCGATGCCGCCACGCATGCCTCGCCGTGTAAAGAGCGCGAGCCAATGACTGCAACAGCAGGTCTTCTTGAGCCCAACAGTGCCCCAAGCGATGACCCGCCAGGTACTGTCCCAGCCACTCCACTCGCTTGGAACGCTGATGTTGCTTTGCATATACGTACAGCCACGGTGTCGCTGACTGCACTTGCATATGCAACTTGCAGTCGACCCAGCAGTGCTCAAGTTCTGGAAGCAGCGCCGCCACTTGTTCTACAAGTACGACGACGGCATCCAACTGGACTTTGAGAGCTGGTACTCGGTGCGTGTGGAAGACTTCGAACACATGCCTTGCCATTGCGTTGTCGTTACACGTCGACCTGCCGCTCTTTTACGCACTGACTCTCTCTCACACACACACACACACTTGGACACTTGGATGCCTTACCATTTCGCGGTAGGTGACACCCCAGGCAATCGCCGAACACATTGCCGGTCGTCTTGCATGCGACGTCATTGTCGACCCATTCTCTGGCTGCGGCGGCAACATCATTCAGCTCGCGCGCGTGTGCAAGCACGTGATTGCGATCGAGATCGACCCAGTGAAAGTCCGCATGGCGCAGCACAATGCGCGCATCTACGGCGTGAGCGACAAGATCGAGTGGATCCTCGGCGACGCAACCCAGGTCTTGCCGCACATTCGCGCAGACGCAGTGTTCCTGTCACCGCCGTGGGGCGGGCTCACGTACAGCCGCGACGCATTTCAGCTCGACGACATGTGCATCAGCGGCGTCTCTGGGACTGAGCTCTTTGCTTTAGCCCAGCAAGTGAGCAAGAACATCGCGTACTACGTGCCCAAGACGACGCCAGCAGCAGCGCTCGAAGCGCTTGCACCGAATGAACTCGTCGAGTGCGAACGCATCTTTCTCAACAAACAGCTCAAGGTCGTGACAGCGTACTACGGCGACTTGGCGATTGCCCCTGCAATTGCTCCAGAGTCAGAGCTGCCGTCAAGTGCTCCGGCAGATGTAGAGGAGCAAGCCAGCAGTAGCGTCAATGCAGCAGCAACGGCAGCTGCGCTTGGTGACGATCCGTAGATACTGCAACACGTAGATGCACGTAGACGACGCACTTGACTGTTGTTGTTGGCGATAGTGGTGGAACTGGCTAGCGCTTCTGTGTGGCTGCTGGTGCAGCGTGTCCACGTTCGGTAGACATGGATCGATCGCGAGTGCGCTGGATCAAGCACTGGACGCATGGCTGGTGCAATCGCATCACAGCGGGTCTTTTGGGAGCTCCTCGAGCCCAAACTCCTTTGTGAACATCTCGGCCATTGTGTTGTACGCGAGCATGTCGCCTGCGCGGATCATGTTGCCTGGACGTGGCGGCATGCACATGCAGTGTCGTGCTTAGAGCGCAATGAGTGACAGAGAGGCTCACGTGGTGCGAGCACTGCGCACCTGCATCGCAGTTGAGTGGCGAGTCTGCTGCTGGGTCTGAGAGCAGCGAGATGACTGCCAAGCACGCCGCCTACACGTTGGTGTTAGCATCAGCGTACACACTAGTAGCTGAGTGATTGCTCTTGCAAAGCGCACGCACCCGCAGCGTCCACGCAGGCGACCACTCGCGCTTGAGGATATCGAGACAGATGCTTCCGTCCTGCCAGTGAGCACCCACACACATCAGTCGCCCCATACACCTACGCACAAACGCACGCACGCACGCACGCATGCATGAGACGCACCTTGAAATGCACGTTCGGGTGGAAGATCTTGGTGACAAACTTCATCTTGGGCGGCTCCATGGGGTAGAGCGGCGTGGTGTGAATGAGCAGCTCGAAGCTGCGGCCTGCGAACGGCGTGTCCTGCGGCCCGCGGATGAACGCTTTCCACTTCATGATCGTGTCCTCCTCTGGGTACAGCACCATGTCCTCCTCTGGGTGCTTCTTGAGCTCCTGCAGCTCCTTGCGCAGGCGCTTGACGTTCGTGTTCATCCTGTGCTGCGTGCGGCTTCTTCCTAATCGCGCTGTTTGATGTTCGCTAGACGCGTGTACTGTTGTGGTCTCAATCAAAAGACTCCTGTTAAAATAGAGTCTAGTCGATACTAACGAAATCATGTCACTGTACTCTGTTTCTTGTGCCAGCGAACGCCAACGCGACACATAGTTCAGCACATCGAGTGCGAGAGAGAGAGGTGGATGTGCTGTGTGTGTGATAAGAAGGCTGGCAGCAAGCACTCGCGTGTGCGCAGCGATCGATCACAGTAGACGCCTCGAGTCTGCGCAAGTGTGAAAACGCATGCTCGGCGATTCGTTCGTATTGCATCGCGGCACGTACGAGCAATCTCTCTCGCAGATGTATGCGCGCGCGCATCGTGTGGGGATGTCAGAAAGCTCCAGCGCTGACGACAACAACAAGCAACAGACCAACGAACGAACGAGCAAACGAACGCATTGACAAGCAGAATGGACGATCGATCGACGTTTAAGTTAATGACCAGACGCCGCAGGAGCAGCAGCAGCGGAGCTTGTCAGCGAGCGCTCGCTCGTCCTGTGCGCCGTCTCAACAGGACCGCACAGCGAACGAGCAGGCGAACGACGAGACGCACGCACACGCGACAGCGACGTCGCAAATCAAGTTACTGGACGCTTACGTGCGCTCGCCGCGGATGCGACGCGCGAGCTGGATGTCCTTTGGCATGATCGTCACGCGCTTGGCGTGGATCGCGCACAGGTTCGTGTCTTCAAAGAGACCGACGAGGTACGCCTCGCTGGCCTCCTGCAGCGCCAG
>JAASFT010000401.1:0-21039 GCA_023333885.1 Globisporangium parvum
CAGTGGCTCCGTCGGTGGTTCGAGGTTGTGTTGACACTGCGCGACGCTGTTGGCGCACGCGTCGAGAGGACGCGGAAGAGCCGAGACAGACTGAGGGCGGACCGCATACACTGAAGGCGCTCGAACGAGCAACGAGTGGTCGTGCTGGTCGGAGTGACAATCGTCCTTGGCAAGTGTTGGGCCCACACTCGCGCAGGAGCAAGCGCGAGGTGCAGACGCTTGGACCGTCAGTGATCTCACTAGTCGGCGACGAGACAGTTGGGTTGGAACCAGCAGACAAGTCAACACGGCAGGTACGTTGCTACGCTGCAGACAACGCGCTCGATCGTCTCGGATGGTGGGGCTATGGTACAAATGCGACGTGTGACCAACGTAGATCTGGCGCTAGGCGTCAAGAGGCAACGAGCGAAGGCCACACACGTCTTCGGTCCCAGTGCCATCGCTCCTCGCTCTCGCTCTCGCTCTCGCCTCTTCACGCTCTCAGTCGATCCCCTCGTCGGCAGACACTCGATACGCACATGTGAGCAGCATCACTGGTGGTGCGCACGCGCAAGCAGCGTCTGCTCGTCCAAAGCGACGGACGCGAGCTCCATCGCGACGTCTTCGAGCATCGCGGCGACGTCGCTGTCGTCGAGCGCTGCGTCCATCTGCTCGTCCTCTTGCTCGTCGTAGAACGTGTTTGCGACTGCGTCGTCGTACGCGCTGTCGCCGAGCTGTTCTGCGTCTTCCACAAGGTCCTCGTCCTCGTCGTCCTCGCCTTCTCCATCGTCGCCGTCCTCGTCCTCGTCGTCATCGTCCTCGTCGTCGTGCTCGAGGTCTTCGACGGTGCGCACGTACGGCCCAGCGCTGATCGCCTCTTGCGTCACGTCGACTGCATCCACGATCTCTTCGTCGTCGTCGTCGTAGACAAAGCGCGTGTGCTTGCCCTGGAAGACTGGGATGCCGTTCCGAATGTTGAGCTCGCTCTGGAAGAACGTCGACTTGGCGCCGAGCGCAGGTTCGCGGCGCACGTCGGCGTTGAGCTGCTCCACTTGTTGCGTCGTGTACTCGACCGCCTGGCGCTCGTACTCGTCGCGCGAGATCTGCTGCGCGCTGCTACTCGACATGCTGGTGTCCTGGAGGTGACGTCGGCGACGAGTGATCTGTGTCGAGAGGCGTGTCGAGTGGCAGGAGGTGGTGTGCGCGTGTGCTTGGGTGGTCTTGAGAGTTGCGTGCCAACACAGATTCGAGGCTGACTCCCTTGTTTTTCGCTCTATCGACGCAAGAAATGGACAAGCACCCATTAAGAAGTCCATATCGCCTTGGATACTGTATCCGACATGTCTGTATTTACTGTTGCTCCTGTTTCCCGCAAAACAGACTCGAAAACCGAAATATTTGAAACAATTGACGAGATGTATTGCGCTTTAAAAAACAATCCACATTTGAACCCATTTAGGACGCAACACGCTAGAATAAAAAGATGCGCAAGTGAGCAAACTGCGTGACGCGCAGCGACTGTTTTCCGTTTTTGGGAAAACCGCGTGAGAGCCCGCCATGTCTTGAGGTTTGTATGAGAGAACCCCAGCAGACGCGAGCACACGTGACAGACCACCTCCTCATTGCTCACACGCAGCAGACGAACGACTCGACTCGACTCGAGAGCGAGACGAGAGCGAGTGCCACAACGCAATTCGCCTCCACGCCAGCGACCTCCGCCACCTTCCAGTTGCATACGCACGCACGCACACCCCAGCAGCAGCGATGGCCGACGCCCAGCAGGAGATCGAAAAGCTCCAGGAGCAGATCCACAAAGGCGCCGAGGAGACCAAGACGTACCTCGAAACGGTGCGCTGCTCACCTCGCTCGCAAGCGATGGCGCTGCTGTCGCGCATGTTTGACGACGATGCTCTCTATCTGCATGCCCAACTGACAAACTGACTTGCCTGTCTGCCTGATACGCACACAGCTGAAAGCCAAGCTCGGCGAGTACGACGAGCACTACAAGGTCTCGGAGACTGCGACGTCGTTCCTCCAAGCTGGCATCGACCGCGCGCACAAGTCGGTCGACGAGGTACGTCCACCCATCGAGCGCATGCACTAGTCTCACGACCACTTGCGACGGAACGACCGTGTCTCTAACAATGACCAACTGCTCCATGTCTCCAGCTCAAGGACCTCGGCGACAAGCTCAAGCAGAAGGGCAGCAGTGGCAAAGAGACGGTCGTCGAGACGACCAAGGCGTCGTTTGACAAAGTCCACGCTGCGCTCGAGAGCCTCAAGCAGAGCGGGCGGGACTACGACCAGAAGTTCAAGTCGCGCCTGAGCACGTCGTTCGAGAGCGCAAAGGGCGGCATTGGCGCAGCGTCGTCGACCGTCTCGACGTCGATCGAAGCGATCGTGAGCTCGACGCGCGAGAAGACGTCGTCGAGCTTTGAGCAGATCATGCACCAGCTCGCAAACGTGCAGCAGGCGATCGGCGACACGACTGCAGCAGTCGGCCACAACGCACTCGGTACGTCGCTAGCCGCAGCCGTCGGCTCTGTCCATTGACGCGCAGTCGACTAACACGGTTGTGCGGCACTTGTGGAATGGGCATGGGCAGTCGCAGCCGGCGGCGTCGTGTCGACCGCTGAGAAGCTCGATGAGAAGTTTGGCGTGCGCACGACGATCACGAGCGCTGTCACGGCTGTGACCGACAAGGTCGTGGGGCTCGACAAGTCCCTTGGCGTGTCGGAGACTGCGTACAAAGTGGACGAGAAAGTGAGCGGCGGCCTCGGCGCGAACCTCGTGGCGAAGGGCATTGAGCTCGTGAACAACTCGGTCGAGTACGTCACGGACGCACTGAACCACGCCAAGGAGACCGCAGCGTCGGCGTCGACAGCGCCACCCGCGACGGCACCGCCTGTGCTCGCAGCCGACGCAGAGACGAAGAGTGCATAGAGACATGGGAGCGGGAGCGGCGCTCCTCTTGCTCCGCTGCATATCCTGACAGTGTGACCGTGTAGCTGCCGCGTCCGACGCACCCACGCGCAATACATCACTCACGTCCATGCGTTTGACCCCAAGCTCCGCTCGTCTACGCAGCAGTGGCGTGAGCGTCTGCCATCGCAGCAACTCCAGTCAAAGTGGAGCCATCCCTTCAGTGACCGACGGACTCCGTCTCCCAGACGAGCGCGTACATGCTAGGGACTCTCGAGAATCCACGCAGCCACAAGGACAAGACGAACACCGCTGTGCCTCGACACACACGAGGCGACACCGACCAACCTAGCGGATCGACCAGCTCGACCGGAGTGTCCTATTCGGTCCTTCCCAGAACACGCCGTGGCAGACTGTGCAGACCCAGAACTCGGTCACGACCTCGAGCACGCGCGCTGGGACGTCGAACGCTGTCTGCGCGCGCGCATACGCAGCGTCGACGAGCATGAACGCCTTTGCGTTGCACAGTGCGCAGCGCGACATGAGCTCGTCCTTGTTGAGCGTGAGCGCAAAGTGCGCTTTGATCTCCTGGAACTGCTGGAACGGGTCGTCGCTCGAGACGACAAAGCACGCGCCGGCGTCGCGTCGGTCCGCGAGCTTCTTGTCGCGCGTGAGCAGGATGCGCTGCTGCGTCGCTGCGAGCGCCAGGAGCGCAGCTTTCGGGTCCCGCTTGGCGCTCTTCGGCACCTTTGCACGTGCCGTCGACGCTGCCGAACTCGGAGCTGCGGTCGTCGACGTCGCCATGGACAGCGGGTCCCAGATCACGACGTCAATGCCGATCGTGCGCATCCACTTGCCCACGCGCGCGACCATCGTGTCGGCGACGAACTTCATCTCGATCGCACTGCTGCCGCCAGCTGAGGCGTCGGTAGCGATCGCGCTCTGCTCCTTACGGACACCACCGCCATCGCTCGCGCCATCAACAGACTCGGATGGCAACGACGACGACGACGACGACGACGACGACGCCACGGGCAGCCGCGCCGATGCGACCGAGCTCGCGCTGCGCTGGATGTCGCCGACTGCGTCGATCGCAATGACCGCCAAGAACGCGCGCGACGAGAGCCAGAGCAGTGCGTCGTGCGTCGCGCCACCACCGACCAAGTACTCGACGTGCTCGAGCGAGCGGTCGACAAAGAGCTGCGGCCGCACGGCGCCATTCAACGACGCGTCCGAGCCAGTCGCGCCAGTGTCCTCGGCGTCTCCGTCTTCTCCTGCTGCTGTTGCTGCTGCGATCACGCGGTGCCCAAACGGCGGCACTGTGCCTGGCGCAAAGCCAAAGACCTCGCGGCACTCGGTCGCTGTTGCGAGCTTCACGCGGCGCCGACTGACGCCCGCGAGCAGTGCGATCTGCGCCGTGTCGAGCTTGCAGTTGGCGTCAATGCACGCGACGCACGGACGGTCTGAGCACCAGTGAGAGCGCGAGTGAGTGAGAGCGAGTGAGAGTGCGGAGCTCGACACTCGACGCTCGACGCGTCTTCAGTCGCAACGCAGAGACGCACCGTCGGCAAAGAAGCAGATGCTGTTGACTGCGAGGAAGCGCGGCTGGGTCGTCGACGCCTCGGCTGTCTCCGCCGCAGTCGCTAGCAGCTCCTGGATGCGCGTGGGCGGGAGGAACTGGATCGTGAGGTCGAGCTGCGCGGCAGCAGTTGCGCCGTGCGCTTCGATGAACGCAGCGCAGCGCTCGGTCCAGAACTGCGCGACCGCGTCTGCGTGAATGAGCGCGACACTCGCGTCGCACTCGCTGGTACTCGTGCTGCTGCTACTTGCGGTAGTGCGCTGACGGTTCGCTCGCTGCTGCTGGTCGCGCCAGTGGCGCTGGTACTGCAGCCGCAAGCGAATCGCCTCGTGCGCGGCGTCGGCGCTCAGTGGCGACGAGTGCACGAGCGCGCCGACGTGCTGCTGCGCATCGCGCCACGTGAGTGTGCGAGAGTCGACGCGGTCGAGCGTCTCTGCGTCGCAGCTGAAGTCGTTGAGGCGCATCCAGCATCCACGCAGAGCAAGTGTCAGTCACTGGTACGTCGAGCGGCGCACTGCACCGCAGCAGCAGCGAAGCAAAATCAAAGGCAAAGGCAACGACGAGCAGAGTCGACACGGGAGCGAGCGACTCGAGGCAAACGAACGCACAGCGTCTGGACGATCTGGACGAGGCAGAAGGCGTCCAAGGCGGCGTACTGCGTCTGACGTGGCGAGAGCGGTCGGCCGTCCCAGTCCGATAGCTGCATGCTCTGCGCCAGTGTCCACGTCCACCCAGCAGCAGCAGCAGGAGGAGGAAAAACGTGTGGGCGAGCGCCAGCGAGAGAGCAAGAGAGCAAGAGAGCACGAGGGCAGCAGCAGCTGTGGTAGTAGTTCAGTGCACACGACGCACCTTGTCGAGTGGCTTGCCGAGGATCCGACTCGTTGCGTTCGAGAGACTGTTGCCAGCCGAGGCACCGAGTGTCTTGCGCACCACAGCGCTCAGCTGCACGAGACGGCAGGACAAGGAGGCAAGTGCGTCGTCTGTCAGCGTGACGACTCCAGGAAGCGAAGGCGACGCGCTGGACGCCGGTGCGAGAGGGAGGAGGCTGCGCACCTCGAGGAACGGCGCGACGGACAGGAACACATCGCGGTCTGGGAACGTCTGGTGGAGCACTGCGAGCAAGGACGTACAACCGAGAGCAAGAGCATGAGCGCTCAGCTCTCAACGCTTTGCACGAGAGAGAGAGAGAGAGAGAGAGACTACAAGCAGCTGGACGGAGTGCAGACGCAGGGACGACGACAGCCACGGTACCTTTGAGGTCCGAGTCAAAGCCAAAGCCGACCTTCAGGTGGCGCTGCGAGCGGAAGAGCCGCGAGAGGAACGTCTCAAACACAAACGCGTTGTCCTAGCGTCGGGTGTCAGAGGGACATCGTGGGGATCCAGCCAGTCAGCCAGTGGCGTCAGGTGCAATGAGAGAGAGCCATCCAGTCGTTGGCACGACAGACGCAAGCGAGCGCATCAGTGCGAGTTCGACTGCCAACGACGGCCCATCGCACACTGAGCGCTGCGAGTCTCGAGACGTACGTACGTGCAGCGCGAGGAGGTCGAGGAGGAACACGCGCGTCGGCGACGCGATCTGCAAGATGCTCGCGACAGCAGTCGTCGTGAGCGACCCGGTCGCCGCCGCGATCTTGGACGTCGTGGGCTTCCACTCGACGTCGAGACCCACAACGCCGCGCGTGTCTGGACGCGTGAGACGCCAGTTGGCGTCGCTGTCCTCGTCGCCACTCGGCGCAACAGCAGACACCACCTCGTCGCTTCCAAAGAAGTGGCGCATGGCGTCGCGCACGTGCGCTTCCGAGTCGCAGAACACGACGGCGTCCGGACGCAGCGGCAGGTCCAAGTACCCGTGGAGCGCCGCTGCGTGCGCTGAGTGCGCGACGCCACTGAGCGTCCACGACGCCGCTTGCGACGCGAGCTGCGCGACGTCCGGCGCAAAGTCGGCGAGTCCGAGCCGCTGCGCCACGACGTGCGCGTGCTCGAACGCGCCGGCCGCGACCATGTGGTCGAGCAAGAGCTGCTGCAGCACGGCGTCGCCGCCGACGAACGAGATGGCGATCTGCCACCGCTGCTTCGCGATGAGCTTCAAGAGTCCGTCGCGGTTGTACATGAGGTCTTGAGGCGCAAGTGCGCGTCGCGTCACAGAGGCGTCGAGCAGTCAGTGGCTCAGCGTAGGACGTGCGATGGCGCACTGCAAGAGAGAGAGAGCCGCTGTACCGATGTCTGGGTACGCTCGCTGCAGGCGAAAGTTGTGCACGAGGCGATGTGCCTAGAGCAAGCGAGCGAGAGCGAGGGAGAACGAGCGAGAGCCATACACGTCACACGCAGCCAGTCAGTCAGTCCGTCAGTCAGCCAGTCAGGACGCATTGCCACGGACGCGAGTGGCCAGCAGACGCCTCGCAGACGCACGCGCTTGAACTCTTGGAGCTCGATCGCGACGTCGACGATGCACTTGGCGAGCGCTGGCCGCACACAGTCAGTCAGCACAGACACGGCGCAGTCAGCCAAGCTCTCTCTTTCTCTCTCATGGACAGCACTGTCGCCAGTGCGCCAAGCAGCAGAACACAGCCAGAGCGCCGTACTGTTGCCATCCGCCTCGCGCTCGAACGTGCGCGCCATGAGCTCGGCCGACGTCCAGTCCTTCGCACGCGCAGTCGCCTCGACCGTCGCGCTAAAGTCCCACGCCACGTGCGCGAACGTGCGGCAGAGCGTCATGAGCGCCGCGTGGTTGCGCGTCGCAGTCAAGTGCTGCGCGGCGCGGGTCACGAGCGCTGCGTCGACGTGCGTCATGCGGAAGAGCGCGAGCAGTTCGACGAGGAGCTTGGCGTCCTGCGCATCGCTCATGTCCAAACAGAGACAGACAGACAGACAGACAGAGGCAGCTACGTCAGACGGATGCGCGAATGCTCTGCCGAGACTCTGAGAGGAGCTCGCCAGTCAGGCAGGCAGGCAGGCAGACGCAAGCAGCACGTCAGGACCCACTCGGCCGCCAGCACACTCACTCGAGCGTACGCACCATCGCGGCCGGGTCCTCGAGCCCACGCAAGCAGAGCGCGAGCAGCGCAGCGTTCGTCTCGCCTTCGCGCGCGCACCACTGCGTCACGTCGCGCTGCAGCGCGTGGTCGTCGCTCTGCGTGAGGTTCCGCAGCGCGTTCACTGCGATGAACGCGAGCGGCGCGTTCGGCTGGCTCGCGTGTTTGCTCGCGCGCTGCTTGCCTCGCTTGGTCGGAGGCTTAGGCTTGTGTGGCGGCGTCTGGGCTGTCGCTGCGGCGCACTCACTAGCGAGCGCAGCACTCGCTGGCGCGCTCTCTTGCTGCCTCGCGGTCGCTGACGCTGACGCACGCGGAGACTCTTGGCACAAGAGCAGCAGCACGCGCACCATAAAGCGCAGCAGCGGACTCACAGCGTCGAGTTGCGCATGCTCACTGCGCCGACTGCTAGTGCTGCTGCTGCTCGTGCGACAGAGCTTTGTGAGCACCTGCGTGAGCGCGGTCTCGAGCTCCAAGAACCTGTTCCCGCCAGACGCCACTCTGCGCAGCACTGGCGCGTAGAACGCGGCGTGGACGGCGCGCACCCACTGCTGCACTGCTGCTGCTGCCTCGTTCGTGGTCTCGCCTGCTGCTCGGTCGGCGCTTTGCTGCGCAGACTGCACTTGCCGCAGATGCGCAGCAGCGTCTGCGAATGCAGCGTCGAGTGCGCGCGTGAGCTCTTCTTCCATCGTCGTCGTCGTCGTCGTCGTCGTCGTCGTCGTCGTCGTCGTCGTCGTCGTCGTCGCCATGGCGTGGAGAGAGCGAGAGCAAGAGAGCGACGCCTGTCTGGATGCTTGTCAAAGCGGACTTCGAATTCGCATTAGCAAACGCATCGCGCGATTCCGATCGCTTGCTTTTCAACCCAGCAGCTACCTGAGTGATGTCACGCTCTCGCGCTCTGCTTGAAAGCGCCAGAGCTCATTAGCTCAACACGTCGCAATGGCGCTCGCCGACACACTCGAGCGCTCCTATCGCAGCGCCGTAGACGCTCATGCTCGCAGTCGCACTGGCGATGACGGTGACGAAGCAGTCGCAGCAGCAGTGCAGCAGTGGACGAGCGCGCTGCACGCGGCGTTCTACGCCCCAGCGCCGCGCTCTGCAGCGTCGTCGTCGTCGTCGTCAGGCAACAAGTTCATCGAGCTCGAGACGACGCTCAGACACGTGCTCGCAGCGCTCGCACAGCAGCAAGAGCAAGAGCAGGTATCAGCAGCTGCGAGCGCGGATGCCGCCTCTGAGCTCTGGGCATTTGCAATGCGCGTGGTGCTGGTGCTCGCGACAGAGCCAGCAGCCGCAGCAGCCGCGCAAGCAGACGCCACGAGCACTGGAGCTGCCGCCACGCGCGAGCAGCAAGAGGACGCGCCAGTGAGTGCCACTGCACTAGACCGCGACGTCTCTGTTAGCACTGCGAGCCCTGCACCAGCAGCAGAGGCAGCGGGCAGTGCAAAGCGCTCGAAGAAAGCCAAGAAGCCCAAGAGCGCGCAGCCGTTCGCGCCGCTGGCGTTTGTGGTCGTGAACGCGCTCAAGAAGCTCGCGGACCCTGTGCACGACGCCGGCGCGCGCGTCGCAGCGCACTTTCGCGAGCTCGGCCAGCGCAACGCCGCGCTCGTGGCGTTCTGTCGCCGCGGACTCGAGCACCCGGACGCCATTGTACGCTCCTGCTCTCTGCTCTCTGCTTGGTTGCTCGTGCTGCAGCGCGTGGTGCCTCCCGACAGCCTCACGGATTGATTACTCAGACTAGCAAGTCTGTCCGTCCTGCGCACTCTTGGATCTCACCACCACCGTCGCCACTGTGCCACTGTCGCCTTTGTTGCCTGTGCACTCGCTCGCTCGGTCGGGTCGCTTGCTTCGTAGGACGCCAAGCTCCTGGTCGAGATCCTCGACCTGTACCAGCTCGTGCGTTGGGAGCCGTCGCAGATCCTCGCTGCGTGCGACTGCTTCGTCGCCGCCAAGAGCTACGCCGCAGTCATCAAGCTCTGCGCGCTCTTCCCCGACCTGCCGTGGCCGCACGAAGCGACTGTGCGGGCGATGGCGCAAGCGAAGGACTGGGTCTCCGCCGAGCTACTCGTGCGCAGCGCGTCCGAGTCTCGCGACAAGCAGATCGGCAGCAGCCGTGCTTCGGTCGACGCCGCGCTTGCGACTGTGCTCGTGAACGAAGCGATCGCACTCCGCGAGCTCAAGCGCGTACGTCTGTCTGTGTGCACGCGTCGTGAGCTCGTCAGTGCTCACGCTCACAGTGTCCTCGCTGCTCTCTCTCTCGCTCGCTCGCTCGCTCGCTCTCTCGCTAGGCGCATCGCCTGGTGCACGCGCTCAGTCTCCAGCACGCGTTCCCAGACATTGGTGCGTCCGTGTGCGCTTGTGTGCGCTGCGACGTACGACCGCAGTCTGGCGCGCTGTCCTTCCCATCCTCCACACGCACGCACTCACTCACTCACTCACACACGCGCTGGCTGGCTGTCCAGAGTCCATGTACAGCCGCGACGGACTGCTCCGACTCATCGCCAAGCGCAAGTGGGTGCTCGCGCGCACGTTCGTCGGGAACGACGCCTCGCTCCAGCGCATTCTCTTTGACCACGCAGTCGCTGCCGGCGAAGTGGCGCACGCAGTCGACCTCGCCGCGTGCCTCGGCGTGGCCGACTACGCGCCAGAGGACGTCACGCAGGACGCTGCGGCCGTCGGCGCGAGTGAGCGAGACGGCCATCACGCGATGTACTTCCAGCTCCCACTCGCACCCGACGCCGTGGCGTTCTGCGACGCTGAGGAGCACGTCCGAGCAGCAGACGCGTTCTTCTTTGGCAGTACGAGTGGCGGCGCGGACAATGGGAACGAGAGCTGGCGGCAGCTGCCGTCGCTCGAGAGCGACCGCGTCGTGGGTCTCGACGTCGAGTGGCGTCCAGCGTCGTCGTCGCAGCTGACGAACCGGTCGGTCGCGAGCACCCTCCAGATCGCTACAGCCACGCGCGTCTTTGTCGTGGACTTGCTCCGTCTGCACGTACGTCCAGTGCGTCGATGGACCAGCGGCGTGTGAAGCAGCGTGTGTGCGTGTGGGTGTGTGGCGATGTCAGTCGACTGACTGACTGACTGACTGGCGAATGGATGGATGGATGGATGGATGGATGGATGGCCCACCGGTCTGTCTGTCTGTCTGTCTGTCTGTCTGTCTGTCTGTCTGTCGGTGTGACTGTGTGCGCAGGACAACGCGTTCCTCCTGGAGCAGTTCCTCCCGCGGCTCTTCTCGTCGCGCGCGTTCTTGAAAGTCGGCTTTGGCTTTAGCTCCGACATGCGAGGTGCGTGTGAGTCTGTCTCTGCTGCCGCTCGTGCTTGCACTGGGCTCAAGGGCGTCACGTCCACTCGCAGCTGCGGCACTCGCTTGCTCTTACGTACGCCATCTCTTTCACTCTCACTCTCTCACTCTCACTCTCTTGCTTGCTTGCTTCTGCTGGGCTATGCTCACGCAGTCTTGCACCAGACGTTCCCAGAGCACTCGGTCTTTCGTCAAGTGACGCCGTTCCTCGAGGTGCGAACAGCAGCAGCAGCAGCAGCATCGTCGCCAGCGTCCACGAGTCAAGCGACCTGACAGGCGTCTGTCTGTATGTGTGTGTCTCTCTCTCTGTACCGCTGACGCCTGAGCAGCTGAGCGCCGCAGTCTCGATGCGCCACGGCGCACTGGCTGGCAAGAGCTTGTCGAGCGCAGCAGCTCTGGTCCTGGGCAAACCGCTCGACAAGGTGCGCCTTGCGATCGACGACAGCGCCTCGTCGTGTACTGGAGTATGCAAATTGGATGGGTGTCTCAGTCGCTCAGCGTCGGCGTCTTCTCCTCGTGGCTTGTGCGCGCGTGCACACTCGACAGCGCATGCAGCTGTCCAACTGGGACGCGCGACCGCTGTCTGCGAGTCAGCTCGCGTACGCAGCTGTCGACGCCTTCAGTCTCGTCGCGATGCTTAACGCGATGTACGCACTGAGAGGCTCGTGTCTGGAGTGTCTGGCGGTCGTTGCTCGACGCACTCGCTACTAACAGCACTGGCACTGATGCTCTCACTCGCTCTCTTTCTCTCACTCGCTCGCAGAACCAGTAGCGCTGCAGTATCGACCCCCAAGCGAAGCGAGGACGTCGCCAGTCGCTCGTGCAGCGATGTCCTCGACCAAGTCGTGACGCTCGAGACTGCTGCGACAGTCGACGGCGAGGCTGCCGCAGAGCTCGCGCGCTATCGCTGCGAGTACGTCGCCGCCTGGCACGCACAGCTTGCGCGTCCGAGCGATGCGTCACCGGTAGCAGTGCAAACAGCGGAGGCTGCTGAGCTCCTGACGCCAGACGACGTGCGTCGGTACTGGGATGCGCAGTGCGCAGCGTACGTCGCAGCGTCGCCCATCGAGTGCGCGCGCCTGGGTGCCGACGAGCTCGTGATCGAGTTCCTGTCTGCCGCGAAGGCGACGGAGCTGCTCGCGCCGCCTGCCGAAGACGCCGAGACGGCGACGAAGACGCGCGCGTTCACGCACATCAACAGCATCTGCTTCTATGCGGATGGCGCGCCTGGCGTCGCCTGCATCGACGCACGCGCTCGACTCGACACTGCAGCGCTCGCGCGCATCTGTGGCGTCGGACGGCGCAAGATCAAGCTCGCGACGCCCGCCGAGTGCGCGGGCGTGTTCGGGTTCCTTCCCGGCACGGTCCCGCCGTTTGGACACCGGCAGCGCACTGCGCGCTCGCCAGATGACGACAATGAAGACGCGTCTGTGTCGACGCTGTCGCCGATCCAAGTGTACGCGGACGCAGCGTTGACGAGTGCGACGCACCTCCTCGGCGGCGGCGGATCGCCTGATGCGTTTGTGTGGATCGGAGCGCCGGCGTTCTTCCACGTCCTCCTGGACGTCGAGTGCGTCCCGAGCATCTCGACTCATATTGGCAGTGGCAGTGGCACTGGGAGCGCGACTACACTGGCGTCACTCGCGCGTCCGAGCGTCGCTGGCACGGACCAAGCCAGCGCGCCAGATGCGACGAGCGCCTCGGAGCTCAAGTTCGTCGCGGACACGATGGCGTCCCAGGTCGCGCGCTGGCTCCGCACGATCGGCGTCGACGTCGTGACGTGGGACGCGCAGCAGCACGGCAGTAGTACCGGCAGCAATGGCACTGGAGCCGCGCACAAGAGCCACCGCGCGCAGCTCCTCGCGTTCGCAGCGAAGGAGCGCCGCATCATCTTGACGCGCGACACGCAGCTCGCGACGCGGCGCGACGCCGGCGCGTGCCTCGTGCTCTCGACCGACGTCTGCTACAAGCAGTTCCGCGAAGTGAAGACGCAGTTTGGGCTCTACGCGCGCAAAGACGGCTCGGCGTCGCGCTGTGCGCGGTGCAACGCGACGGCATTCGTCGCCGTCGACCTCGCGTTCGTGCAGACGCGCTTGCGCAAGCGCGTGCTCTCGAAAGTCCTCGAGTCCGCGACGCCGTCGTTCTGGATGTGCACGGCGTGCGAGCGGATCTACTGGGACGGACCCAAGTACGCGGCCACGAGCTCGGACGCTGATGGCGAAGTCCTGTACCAACCTCAGAAGCGGCAGGGTCACACGCGCAGACCGAAGAACCGGGAGTAGGGAAGTCGTCGCATCGTACAACCCAATTGCCTTGGACCATGCTGACCTAGAGCCTAGAGGTGGTAGGGTATGACTCGTTCCTAAGAGAGTGATCAGGTGCGGATAGATCGACTGCATTGTGTGAACAGACGTCCTAGTGCTCCCACGTGCTCGCGTGCCGTGCGCGTTCGTCGTACCACGGCTTGCGGAACGTGTCATAGCGGTACAGACTCTTCTCTTTGCGCGAGATCTTGAGGTCGGTCGCAAGGACGTAGCCTGGGTCCGCAAGCGCGACGTTGTGGCTCGTCGAGTGGATCGACGCGCTTGTGCGCAGTGTCTTGTTGGCGAGCGCTTTGGCGGCTGCAGCCGACACGACGCGGGGCTTTGGCGCGGCGTCGTCGTACCGCTGCACAGTGCACCAGACAACGACCATCGTCACGACGCTCCCGTACTTCTCGTGCGTCTTGACAGTCACAACGCGCGCTGCCACTGTGCGCTCGCCAACTGCCTCCGTGCCGCCGCCACTGACGCTACCAGCATAACTCGCGACCGAGTAGACCGACGCAGTCGCCAGCGCTGCGCGTGCTGTGATAGCTCCGCTACTGCTGCTCGAGACTCCACGGGACGAGTCTTCACCGACGATCTTGCCGCTCTCGCTCCGGAAGATGCGCTCGCTAAAGAGGATCGTGTCGCCGCTAACGATGTCGCCCACTTCGCAGCACTCGATCGTGAAGTGGTCTGCAGCGTTGGACGGACGCAGTCCTGCTCCAGTTGCGCGCTCTTCGTCCTTGCTCAGCGTACAGACTTGTGCGACAGTCGACTGCTCACTCAGAACTCCAACACGGTTGAGTGCGAAGACGCGGAGACGGTAGACAGTGTTCGGCGCAAGGTCGCCGATCGTCGCGATCGACTCGCTGCCGTCATAGACCTTCTGCCAGTCACTTGCGCTTCGCATTCCTCCTGATGCAGCGCCACTTCGTCGAGTGCCAGCGCCACCTCCACCGCTGTCGCCTGCAAGCGTCTCGACGAACTTGCACTCGACCATGTACTTGAACGCGCCGCCGACGCCTGGGTACCAGCACATCTGCACGCTATTCGCGAGAGCGCAGATGATCCCAGCGCACGACGGTGCGTTTGGCGCTGTCCAGACCTCGACGCTGTCGCTCAGTTGGCTTGACGCGTGGGAGGACACGAGTCGGAGGCGGAACGTGTACTGCGTGTTTGCGTCGAGGCCGTGCACAGTCGTCCATGGGTCCTTTCCGCGATACGACACGACGCTCATCTGGTTGCTCGAGAGCGATGTCGTGGCGGCTGCCATTCCCATCAGTCGCTGTGTTGAGCTCGACGTAGCAAGCGTAGTCGAGCAGTCGAGGTCGTGCGCTTTGCCGTGGTCGCGCTTGAGCACGTACTGCACGTCAGTCTTGTTCCACCAGCGCGTGAACTCGCGGAACGAGACCTTGCCGTCTTGGTCAGTGTCAAACTCGTTCATGTAGGCTGCAAGGCGCTCCGGCGTCGCAGGGACACCGAGCTCTTCGAGCAGCGTCTTGAACTCGGGGAGCTCAATGTAGCCGCTTCGGTCGGCGTCGTACCGATCAAACTTGGCGCGAAAGTCCACGACACCGTCATCGAGACTCGTTTCCTGTGCCCACTCTTTCAAGATGCGCGTGATCTGGTCGTCGCCAGACGGACCGCCGCCTTTGCGTAGTCCTGCACGCTGCTTGGACTGCGCCTGGAGGGCTTCGTGGGAGAGACATGGTCGAGCGTCGGCTGGCGTCCATCGGAGCTTCACACTGCTTGCTGTGAGCGCAGCACTAGACGATGACGACGTCTCGGCAACGCTCGGTGCGGACGGTGTCTGCAGCAGTGTGTTCACTACGACCGGCTCGCTATGGAGACTGAACATGTTCTCGTCGTTGTACGCCTGGACGCGGAACTGGTACGTACTGCCACTCGCGAGACCATGCACAACGAACGTGGGCTTCGTGCCGCAGTAGATCTCGACGTACTCGCCCTCGGCTTCATTCGAGCACTGCTTGAGGATGTAGCGACACTGTGTGACGCCTGTAGTCGCGCCAGCCATCGCCTTCTTCGCCTTGCCGCCACTGCCACTACTACCCGCAGCGTCTCGGAGCGACCGTGTTGAGCTCGACGACGCTAACGTCCCAGCTCCTCGAGTCGACGCCGACACTGACGTCTCGCCATCGCACTTGTCGTCAAAGACGCCGTGGAAGAACCGGAGGAACTCATCCCACGAGATGCACTCGTTGTCGTCGGTCTCGATCGCATCAAAGACGCTCAGCGGTGCGCCGCGATAGCTCCCGCCATCTGTCGCATTAGATGCTGCGGTGGTCTTTTGGAGGAACGCGAGCAAGCGCGGTTTGCGGCGCTCGAGCTCTTCCATGAACTCGTCGCGCGAGATCACGCCGTTGCCATCGATGTCAGCTTCGTCAAACACCTGGCGGAGCTCCCGCAAGTGCTTTCGGTACGAGCTCGAGCTCTCCCACCCCAAGTGAATGCTGTTTGGACCGACACGGAGTGCCAGTGGCGGCGGCGGGACGCTCGGCGCTGTGACAAAGTACGCAAACGTGTACGGTCCAGCGCCAAAGCCGTTGAGCGCGCGCACGCGAAAGCCGTACTTGGTGTTCGGTGTCAAGCCCGAGACGACGTAGTGGTACCGTGGCGCACCGCCGTTGTCCTGATAGTCTTTTGGATCGCGGTAGACTTCGCGGTACTCGTTCAAGCGGAAGCTCTGCGTACCCTCGGCGCCAATCGTCTCGAGGATGTAGAACGCTGCGCCGTTGTTGCCGCGCACTGGCGGCGGGTGCCACCGCAAGAGAAGCTGTGTCGTCGGGTCCAGTGCTTCGTCATCGTCGCGAAAGAACGCTGGGGCGTCTGGCGGCGAACCCTCCGTCACGAGCTGCTGCAGCACGCGCTGCTCGCGCTGTTCAGCGGACCAGAGCTCGAGCTTCTTGAGGAACGGCGCCGCTGAGTCGTCTGTCCACGTGGCAAACGCGCAGCGCTTCGGCGCTTTGGCTTTCACGTCGCGCATGTCGCACTCAGGGTCACAGTCGAACCGCGCGCTGAGCTCGCGGCGCTTGATGTGCCCGGGGAGCTCCGATCGCATGCGGCTCGTCCCGGGCTTCGTGTTGCCAATCACGAGCTGGAACGCGTTGAGCATGCCGCACTCGTGACAGACAGTCTCCCACATGCACACGTGCTTGAGCAGTGTGTCTGTGTCACCGTGGCACTGTGCGCGGCGCTTCTCGCCCACGACATCGAGGAACTCGGGCATGCTCACGACATGGTCGCCGTTCGTGTCAAAGTACTCGAGCAAGCGCTGCACCTCTTCAGGCTGGAGCACGACGCCGAGGTCAAGCAGGAGTTTTGCAAACTCTTTGAGGTTCAGAGCCGCGTACCGCGTCATGAGCTCGTCGTCAGTCATCTCGTCTGGCAATTCGTCGTCGCCGCCGCGCGCGAGAGCTCTCTTGTGCTTGCGGTCGCAGTGGTCGAGGAACGCCTGCTTGTAGTTCACGCCTTTGCGATGCAGGAGCTTGAGGAAGACGTCCCGGATCGCCGACGACGTGCAGTGGACGTCACATGCAATTGGCGCGAAGCTCTCCCAGAGCATGCGGCACCGCGCCGCGCTCTTGAAGCCGTCGGTCCACTTGACCCAGTCGTCCAAGAGTGTCCGATCAACGGCTTTCAGCGCTTTTCCGACCTCTTCCCATCGCACGGACGCTGGGATCGCATCGTCGTCGCCGTCGGGGTCGTTGTTGCTTGTACTGCTCGTAACAGGCTTTGAGATGTGTGCGAGGTACTTGATCGCCTTGTCTTTCATCGCTTTGTGCGCGAGCCATGCGTCGTAGCTCGCTTTACTCGTCTCTTGCCGCATCTTGGCGCTCTCGCGCTTCTTCTTAAGCGCCGGGTTGTGCTCCTTCTCGAACAAGTACCGGTCTTTCGAGAACGGCGCGTCGTCGTCGCCGTCGCCACTGCGACTGTCAAAGTTCGCGCGCAAGATGTGCCCTTTCTTCACAAGGAGCTGCTTGCACTTCTCGAGGTCGCCGCCGCGACCTTGGAAGCCTTCGCTCATGGCGTGGACGTACTTGAGTCCGCTCGCTTTCATGAGCTCGACAGTTGACGACGGGACCTTGACTTTCGTCTTGCGCACGACGCCTTTGCCGCTCGAGAAGTCAAACCGCGGCGGCTTGGCCGTCCCACCGGGCTTTGGGACTGTCCGTCGACTGTCAGCTCCATCGGCTAGTGTCGACTTGTCCGTTGGCATGCGGATGCGCAAGCGATCCTTGCGCTTGACCCAAGCGTTATGTGCAACGACACCGCCTTCCGTCTTTTCGCGGAGCTCGTCCTCACGCTTCTCTTGGATCGCTTCACGGTCTTCTTCGAGCCATTGCATGATGCGCTTCGTCCCAAGGCGGGTGAGCACGAGCAGCTCCATGTCGGGTTGGCTCGGGAGCTTCTTGCGCTTCTCGGGCGGCAGTTCGTCGTACTGTGTCATCTTGTCCTGGAGGTGCTCCACGACGCGGTGCTGCGCCTTTTGCCAGTACTTCTTGCAGAGACTCAGGAAGAACTGGGAGTGTGACACAAGGACGCACAGAGCAGTGCAGAGTCAGTCTTACTGATGAGCTACGCAGCGCACGGACGCAGCAAGCCAGATGTACCGCGTTCTGCCGCTTCTGGTCCGGCGTGAGCGCTCGGCGCGCTGCGATCTTCGCAGTGTCGCCCTTTTGCGGTTTAGTCGCTTGGTGCCACTTGAGTGTCATGTAGTACGTCTTGGCTTGCGTTGCTGCGTCGACATCGAGCTCCATCATCTGCCGTGTGCCGTTCGAGAACTTGTTCGCTTCGTGCTCCGCGAGCGGCACGCGCGAGAACGTGTGGAACCGCGTTGTCCACTTGACCCAGAGATCGCCGAGCGACTGCACTGGACACGAGCACGGACGCTGGATGCGCGTGCCGTCGTCGTTTGCAAGGATACTGCACTGGCTCAAGACAGTCTGCGCCATGCGCACCACAGCAGTCGTGATCTTGGGCTTGCCACCTGCGTGGAGGCTCTGCCCTTCGCCGGCTTGGACAACGAGCTCGGCGAGCGCAAGCATGGACTGCGACGACTCGAGGCGATATGGACTGAGCGCGGCGACCATCTTGTCCGTGACTGCCCCGGGCGTGGTGTTGACGCACCGCTTGCAGAGTGAGCACTTCTTCGCTGGACACTGGCAGCGCGTGCGCTGCTTCGTCACCGAGTGCGATGCATCGCGGCAGACGCCAGGGCAGTCGCACTTGTCTGTCTTCCCAGTCTTGAGGGCACAGTCCGTGGCCGCGAGCGAGACGGCGACGTCGAGCCACTGCTCGTCCGACGCCGCGCGCTCGGTGTTGAGCTCTGCGAGCGCAGTCGCGATGCGCTCGTACTTGTCCTTGCGTGCGACCCAGACGTTGAAGTCGAGCTGCTTGGCTTTCGAACTGGTCGCTGCTGTCGTCGCTGCGTCATTGACTGCTGCGTCTTTGCCACTCCGTCCTCGCGCTTCGGACTTGAGCGCAGCGCCGCCACTTGTCTTTGCATTGCTGCTACGACTGCCAGTGGCAGCAGCAGTCGCGCCACTACCGTTTGGCGCCGAGCGGCTGTCGTCGTCGTCGTCGAACGCGTTGTTCTCGTAGAGGTCGTCAATGTCGTGGAGCACGGACGCAGACGGTCGCACCGCACTCGCCTTTGCCATGGCCGACGTGGATGAGCGCGAGCGATCGGCGCCGAGCGCCATCTCTCTCTCTCACGGGCTGCTGCTTGTTGCTGCTGCTGATCGAGAGAGTGCGCGAGTGACCTGCTACTCTTGGAATGGTGCGCGCGAGTGGTAACCGCTCAATGGCAACACGACCAGCGCAAAGTCACAGCTAATGGACGGTCAGTCAGTCTATGCGTGCTGGTACGGGCAGGCAGTGTGACTGTCTGTCTGTCTATCGGTTCGGCTAGTCCTCCTCCTCCTCCTCGTCGTCCTCGCCGTCGACGCTGCCACCGTCGCTCGGTGCGCTAAACACGATCTCGGTGATGCGCTCGTCGAGCTGCCACTCGTCTTCTGCGACTGGCAGTGCGAGGAAGAAGCCGAGGACGTCCGCTGGGTCGACGCTGTCGCCTTCGCTCAGCCACGCCAAGAGGTCGTCGACCGCACTCTCGTCAAAGTTGAACGCTTCGACTGCTTCGCCGTGTGGACCAGCAGCAGTCGCCGCACCATCGCTGCGCGTGTCGTCGTCGTGCTCGCGAGTCTCTTTGTTATCATCGCCACCGCCGTCGTTGCCTTCGCTCTCGTCCTCTGACGCCTCAGCTGCTTGCTCTGTTGGTCGCCGTGCAGCCGCCACGGGCTTCTTCTGGCCACTGTCAGCAGCGCCGCTGTCGCTGTCGCTCTCCTCGTCATCGCCGCCCTCGTCGCCACCGTCGCTGTCTGACAAATTGCCATCGTTGACGTCTTCGTAGTAGCTCCGTGGGTACGGCGCCGAGCTGCTCATGCCAAAGTGCACGAGCTCCTTTGGCTTCGCGGACTCGCCGATGCACGACATCACGCGGAACTCGACAAGCGTCGTTGACTCGTCGGCGAGCGTGCGCGAGTACGCATAGCGCAGAATGAGTGGCACGGAGCGATCAGCCTTGCGGTCCGCTGCACTGCCGCTGCGCTGGGTCTTGCGCTTCTTCTTGCTCGCTTGCTTGCGCGACGCTGCGTCGTCGCTGTCGTCCTGGAGCAGCCAGCGCACGGTTGCGAGGATCTCGACGTTGCGCTGCGCGTCGTACTCGCAGCTGAACTCCTGGACTGCGAGTCCAGCTGCCAAGCGCGCAAAGACGGCCGACTGCGTCGTGATGGCGTCAATGAGGTCGCGCGTGAGCGGGTGCTGGCGCAGACGCTGGCGCATGCGCTCGGTCTCGAACGCGAGCTTTGCTTGCGTCGCGAGCGCACGCAGCACGTCTGCGCGCAGCGCAATGTCGTTGTCCTCAAAGTGCGCGACGACTCGCTCGATAGCAGCGTCGATGTCGCCGACGAGGCTGCTCGCGCGCGTGTCGAAGCCGTTCGAGAGCGACATTGCTCCAACTCGCTACGTGCCAATGGCTTGAATTGTGATTGACGAGCGATGGCGGTTGGTCGCGAGCTGTGATGAGCGACCTCGCTTTTATCACTAACCAGATCAATAGACGAGCTTCACATGTCCACAGGTTCGAGCCGTTCTCTGCGCGTATGTGCGCGAGCTTGTCGGAGCCATGACGACGACCGCCGCCTGTGCTCGCTCGCGCATCACCGTGGCACTGACAAATGGGTGGGTGGGTGGGTGTGATGTACTCGCTCGCTCGACTGCTCGCACTGGAGCTCAGAGCAACCGCGGCGCAACTACCTCAGAGTCCACGGACGAGGACGAGGATGCGATGATCGCTGCAACGTCTGCGTCCGCCACACCTGCCATCCAGGTCCTGGGCCAGAACATCTCCGTTCCGCCCCTACGACACGGTCGGCGCGACGCAGTCGTTCGGCAGCCGCACGCAGGAGGGACGACGTGGCGGAGGTGCGCACTCGATCTCAACAGTACAGCGCCGCGCAGAGCGCGAGGCGACCGAGCTCGTCAACATCGAGGGCGACAGCGAGTTTGACGAGTGTCTGGCCTTCCTCTAGGATCAGCGGCGCACGATCCTGCAGCGCTAGCGCGCTCGCACCACCGACGGTGCGGCGGAGGTATGAGCGCATCGGGTGGCACTCCAACACCGAGTACACTCTGTCGAGACCCGGAGGTAGCGCAGAGGACGTCCGAGCACGGGTTGATACCTGTCAATAGCATCTGAACACCGTTCGCACTACGACCTCCGCTCCCATGGCTGTCGTCCGAACGTCGTCCCAGTAGATCCGCTCGCACGCCGTGCACATCCAGAACGACGGCGTCGCGGACTCGAGGACTTTCGAGAGCACGCGCTTGCGCAAGCGCGTCTGC
>JAASFT010000402.1:0-20974 GCA_023333885.1 Globisporangium parvum
CACAAGGTCGTCACCGCCGACCGCTACGTCCTCACGATGTACCGCCTCCCCAAGTCCTACGACGAGACGCAGCGCAACGTGAGCGCAGCGCCAAACAAGCCGGCAGTCTACCTCATCCACGGACTGCTCGACAGCAGCTACGCGTACGTGCTCAACTTCCGCACGCAGAGTCTCGCGTACTTGCTCGCGGACGCGGGCTACGACGTCTGGCTCGGGAACAACCGCGGCACGACGTGGTCGCGCAAGCACTTGGATCTGAACCCTGAGACCGACGACGCGTTCTGGGACTTCACGTGGGAGGACATGGGCAAGTACGACCTCCCAGCGATGATCAACTACGTCCTGAACACATCGAAGCGACCGACGCTGAGCTACATCGGCCACTCGGAAGGCACGACCCAGGCGTTCGTGGGCTTCTCGCTCAACCAGGAAGTCGCGAAGCGCGTGACGTACTTTGGCGCACTCGCACCCGTCGCGTTCCTCGGCGACTCGACCTCGGACATCTTCAACCTCCTCGCGAAGACGTACGTGGACCAGGTCGTCGCGAAGCTCGGCGTCAAGGAGTTCCTCATGCGCAACTCGCTCATTCAAGACATCATCGGCAAGTTCGCGTGTGCGTTCGTGGACGAAGCGTGTGGGACGCTGATCAATGCACTCACGGGTCCGTCGGACAACATCAACAAGACGCGCATCCACGTGTACATCACACAGACACCGGCGGGCACGTCTGTGAAGAACATGGGGCACTACGCTCAGAGCATTCGCGACGACACGTTCCGGCGCTACGACTACGGCTGTCAGTGCTCGCAGCTCTTCCCGATCGAGCTCTGCCCAAAGGCGTTCTGCAAGAACAAGGAGAAGTACGGCACGTTCGAGCCGCCGGCGTACGACCTCAGCAAGATGGTGTACCCGCGCACGGCGTTCATCACCGGGCAGCAAGACACGCTCGCGACTGCAAAGGACCTCGTGAAGCTCCGCGCGCGGCTGCCAAAAGGCACGATCGTGTCGGAGAAGAGCGTCGCGTACGGTCACTTGGACTACACGTGGGCGTTCAACGCAAACGAGAAGATCTACAAAGACATCATTGCGCAGATCAAGCAGTACGAAGGGAAGGAGTACTAGGCTTGCTAGTCCTCGCACACTGCACCAGTCAGTCAGTCAGTCACAGGGCGTCCCGGAGAGTGGCGACAACAGTCTCGTATATGTGAAACATACGTCTCATGCGTTGTACGATAGGACTACGACTTGCGTGTGCATGGATCGGAAGCGATGCAGTGGTGGCTCTGTAGATAGTAGAAGTACACGACGCCTCACAGATCGTCGTCGATGTCGTTGCTGGCGTGACTGGCGCCGCCGTTGAACGCGCTCGCAAACGCAGTTGGGAGCTGCAAGCCGACGCTCTCAAACTGCGCGCTGAACGAACTCTCTTCTGCTGCGCCGATCTGCTGGCGCGCCGCGCGGCGCTTGAGCTTGCGCCACTGCTTTGCTTTGCGGCGCGCGATGAGCGCCGTCTGCGGGTTCAGCGGGTCCTGCGCAAACTTGGCCGAGAGCTGCTGGAAGCTCGGCGTCTGGATCTGGAACATCGCGCCGCTCGTGTCCATGCCGCCGTCCATGTCGTCGTCGTCGCTGTCGTCCATGTCCGAGTCTGAGTCCGAGTCCGAGTCGGCGAGCGTCTTCATGACTTGGTCCATCTTGGACGCTGTGTGGCTCGCGCCGGTAGCTGCCGCTGCGGCTGCGGCGACTTCGACCGAGCACTGTGGACCCGCCAATGCGCCGATCGGCACCGCCTTGTTGTTCACACCGCTGTCGTCTGCTGCCTCGGGCAAGAAGATGCTCGTGGGGTTGAGCACGTTGTCGAGATCAAACTCGTCCGCGTACGCCGTGACGATCTGCGAGTCGAGGATCGTGTGCTTCATGTCGGGCGGCGGCGTGAAGAACGGGATCTTGCCGCGGTTCCAGTCCTGCAAGATGATCCGCGCCGCGGCGTGGCGGTCCGGGATCCCGCCTTTGCCCAGCTTGCCTTTCGTCGTCGCCACGAGCACGAGGAACTCGATCACGTCCTGGAACGTCGCGCGTGCGTCCAAGTTGTAGAGCTGCACGAGCTGCGCAGGTTCGCACCGCGAGAGGATCACTTGCACGGCGCCGATCGGGTCTTCCATCGACTCGGTGTTGATGCAGTTGCGCAGGAGCAAGGCGCTCGAGTCCGAGTGGTCAAACACAATGCCCGGGCAGTCGAGGAGCTTGATCTTGCTGTCAATGTGGATCTCTTGCATCACCTTTGTGTGCCCCGCAGTCGACGACACGCTCGCGGCTTTGCTGCGCTTGAGCGAGTTGATCACGCTGCTCTTGCCGACGTTCGGGTACCCAATCACGCCGACTGTGATCGCAGTCTTGATGTGGTTGTTCCGGCAGTAGTTCTTCAGGAGCTGCATGAGCGCTTCGGAGCCAACGGCTTTGCTCCCAGACAGCGTCTCCGCAGTGGCTTTGTCCGCGCGGCCGTAGTTCGCACTCAAGTGGTTCGACTGGTTCTGCGTCGACGCTTTGAACGCCACCGTCGGGTAGAACGTCCGGAGGTACGTCAGCCACGGCTGGAGCACGTGCGGCGGCACGAGGTCGATCTTGTTCAGCACGAGCACGATCTTCTTGCCATTGCGGTTGCCAATGAGCTCCTCCATGTCGAGCGTGCGGCAGCCCATCGGGTCGCGCGCATCGAGCACTTCGAGCACAACGTCGGCGCGGTCCACGACCTTGCGCAGCTCTTTCATGTACGCGCGGCGCGACGAGTCCGTGATCTCAATGTCCTTTGCGCCGCTCTCGTCCTTTGCGCTCTGCTGCTGCTCAAACGCGCGCGTAGTCTGCGCCGCTTTGCCCATGAGCTCTTCGAGACTCGTCGCAGTCGTCGACGTGTCGCGGTGCTTGGCGACCTTCATCGTGCGCAGCTCCTCGCGCTTTTGCTTGAGCCGCTGCGCGTTGAGCTGCTTCGACGCTTTCATCTTTGGCGGTGCGAGCGACTGCTGGCCAACAGCGACCGCGCCGCCGCTCACGCCTTTGAGCCCCATCGCTTGGCCGACGCCATGCTTCTTCTCGGCGCTCTTGCGACCCGCACCGACGATCGCGTCGCCTGCGCGCTTCTTCGCTGCGAGCGAGCCGGTCTTGGCAGACTGCGCGCGGTGCTTGAGCTTCAAGCTCGCCTTCTTCTCGACCTTGCGACCCATGGCGACGCTGTGCACGCTGCGGCGCTATCGGCAGGTCCAACGAGCTCTCTCGCTCTCTCGCGTTCCGCAATCTGCGCATGCTTGACAAGCATGTGTTGTGGTTGGCGCGTAGCCGTCCACCATTACAATGACTGCTTGTAAAAGGACGCAGACAAATCGAAAATGTACGCATGTTTGTTCGAACACATACGCGTTTGTTATTCGGAAACATACGCAGTAGATCAGCGTCCTCGCTTGCTCTGGAGACGCACGAGTCTTCGTGTGTGTCTGTGTCTGTCTGTCTGTGCCACGGCAGGTGACGCAAGCGCAACCAGCGAGCAGCATGCTTCATGCGGATCTGCGCAGTTTGGGTGCCAGCTTCCTCGACTTCGTTTGACGCTGGCAAACTCCATCGAGTCGTGGCTTGCGAACAAGCATCAGACTCTCCGGTCTCTTGAAGTTACTTTCGACGGTGAAGCGGCTCATGGCCTGTGTCGTTGGACTCGTGCGTGCTCAACTACATGCCGACGCTGAAAGCGCGGCGTCGCCTCGAGACTCACAGTTCGCGCAGCACACACTGGTGCACGGCAGATCGAAGGCTCTGCGCAAATGACGCAATGTCCTCGGCTGAGTAGCTGCACTCGTCGAGTCCAAGAGTATTGACCAACCGCACGTCCATCGATCGCTGAGCGTCATCCTTTTGCTTCCGTTGCTAGTGCAAGTAGCATTGGCCGCGCGATCGCTGCCTACCTGCAAGCACGCGAGCTGTGTAGACCAAACGTACCAGCAGCGAGACTCAGCAGCCAGTTCCACGCGAACATGGTCGAGTTGCCTTGAGACAGCACCGACTGCCGACCCAGGTGGCAGTGGCACGGATGTGAATCAGAGTCACACTGATTGCTTGCCGGTGCTGCGCTCGCTCGTTGGCAGCGCAGCGACAGGAGCGGCTCGTGTCGCGAGTGAACTGAAAGAGAGGATCATCCGCAACACATTCGAGGTGTGCGGTCATACTCGTCATGACTCGCCACGATGCAAGAAGTGCTGTCCGCACATGAACGCTCGAGGTGTGTCTACAGCGTTGCGACATTGTAAAGGCGCTCGCTGCTCCGAATCCGAGAGTGGTTGCTCTACGCTGTGTCAGTGCCATTGCCAACCTGTGGGTGAACTCCACTTGACAGACGCTCGCTCGCTCGACCCGTAGGTTCACGTCGCTGCGTCGCAAAGCATGCCCGACTGACTGGCAGCCCACAACCAGCTCGTTGCGTTCCAGCGGTCTGCTCGCACACTTGCCAATCCGCTGCGCTCCGAGCACACACACTGCTCGTTGCTCTGCGACCGTCCGTCCACACGCTCGCGCAAGCTCAAGCTCAAGCCCTCTCGTCTTCAGTCGCACGACGATCGCCTCGCAGCCATGAAGCGCTTCTCCGTGACGATAGTCGTCGCGCTCTTGGCGTCAGCACTGCTGCTGCTGAGTGCGCAAGCGGCACTCGCCAATGACAGCGTTCAAGACTACGAGTCGGCGGCGTTGCCACCACCATCCGGACAGCTCAGCATCCCAACCTTCGTGAGCGAGCAAGAGCGCCAAGCGCGCGCAGCTGGGATCCAGGCGATCGCGAGTCAAATCGTGAACGAGAAGCGCACGTGGCGCGTCGGCAGCGTCGAGTACCCATTCTACGACGGTCCAGTGGCGCGTCCAGGTTCGCTCGCGCAGCAGATTCAGAGCCAGCAGCTCGCGCAGCTCATCAAGTTCCGGAATCCCAACATCTCGGCGCTCACGCAAGTGCTCGCGCGCTTCGCGTTCAACTCGACGCGCGACTACACCGCGTTCTACGCCAACGCGACGAGCATCACGTCGACGCCCATGAGCTTCGACACGAGTGATGAGAGCTTTGGGTACCAGCGCATGACGATCAAGGGTTTCAACTTGCGCACCTTCCGACCTGGCGCCGATGCACTCCCAAGCGACGCGAAGCTCACAGTCGGCAGCAACGTCGTCACGGTCTGCGGCGCGCGACTCACATGCGTCGAGCACGTCACGCGCGCGAACAAGCTCTTTGTCGTCGACTTCTCGGACTTTGGCAAGTGGAACGACCCTGCGAGCACGGACGGCAAGTTCATTGCGCCGATCGTCGGGTACTTTTGCTACAACGACGAGCGCCAGCAGCTCTTGCCACTCGCGATCCGCGTCGTGAGCACGCAGCTCACGTACACGCCGTTTGACCGCCCAGAAGAGTGAATGCTCGCCAAGATGGCGCTCGATGCCGCAGAGATCAGCTTCCAGCAGCTGCAGCACCTCATCGATACGCATGCGACGCTCGCGCCTGTGCAGATCGAAGTGCTGCGGAACCTCGCGCCGAGACATCCAGTCAGCGCGCTGCTCTTGCGCGTCAGCAGCGTCGACTACGGCGTCGAAGCGCTCGCGGCGCAAGTGCTGTTCAACACTTCGACGCCGCTCGACAAGACGTTTGGCTTTGGCGCCGCCGGGTGCGTTCGGTTCGTCGCGGACCAGCTCCCGTTCGCGTCGATCGAGCACGACTTTGACGACGACGTGCGCCGGCGCGGCCTCGCACACTTGCCGACCCACAAGTACGCGCGCTACGGCAAGCTCTACAACGACGCACTCAAGCAGACGATCGGCGCGTACCTCGCCGCGTACTACCCGTCGGACCGCGCCGTGGCGAACGACAAGGAGCTCCAGAGCTGGGCACAGGCGTGTGCGAACGTGAGCCATTTGCGAGCGTTCCCGTCGCGCTTCACGACGGTGCGCGCGCTGCAGAAGGTGCTCACGCATTTGGTCTTCCGTGCCACGGTGCGGCACCACGCGATGAACGGTGTGACGAGCTGGGAGGCGACGTCCGTGCCGTTCAGCACAGCAGCGCTCTGGAAGCCGCTGCCAACGCGCAAGCTCCGAGCGAACGAGACGCTGGACGTGCTCGCGTACAGCATCCCGAAGCAGCACGTGCCGGCGTTTGTGCTCGTGGGCTTTGTGTTCAAGCGCGACGTGCCCGCGTCCGAGTCGCTCCTCTCGCTCTTCAAGATCGCGCCGTTCGCAGACGAAGCCAAGCTCGCGCGCGTGTTCGCAGACTACGACAAGGCGCTGCAGGACATCGAGCGCACGATCGCGTCGACCGAGACGCGCGCCAAGTGGCCGTACATCATCCTGCGGCCAGCGATGCTCGCGCACAACGGCTGGGTGTAGGAGTGTGAGTGCGAACTCGCAGTCGTCCCACATGAACACTCCATCGCTGTATCACACACAGCGTCAATTCGCGCCTGTTGTCGCGGAAGTGGTACATGGCTACAGTTTGTGTGCCGGAGAGGCGAGTCACCTGTGTGGTGGACCTTTGGTTGTCATCTGTCATCTGCTGGTGTGGACACTCCCTATGCATCGATGATCGCCGCCATGTCAAGTTCCTTGTTGAGGCGTTCCCGCCGCTGCGCGTGGACAGAGTTGAGCTGTTCTCGCTCGCCGCACAGAACGACGACTTGGCGATGCTCGAGTACCTCTACGAGCTCTTTCCCAAGATTGGGTAGTACCAAATGGCGACGATCGCAGCAGTGCATGGCCACTTACACATCCTCAAGTGGCTCCACAAGAACCACCGAGTCCGATGCACAATCGAAGCCATGGACGATGCCGCAGCGAACGGACGTCTAATGGCCCACGAGCACCGCAGTGAAGGCTGCACGTTCCGAGCAATGAACGGCGCTGCGCAAGGCGGTCACCTCGATGTGCTCAAGTGGCTGAGCGAGAACCGCGAACTCGAATGGACAGCCGACGCGATGGACGTTGTTCGCACGCTCGAGGTGCTCGAGTGGATCCACGCAACACGCACTGCAGGCTGCATCTCGCGCGCGTTCAAACACGCAGCAGTGAACAACTTTGTCAAGACGCTGTTCCTGCTCGAGGCAAAGGAACCGGATGTGAGCGAGCGGCGTCGTGGAGCTTCAGTACGACAGTTCGACGACGACGACGGCAGAGTGAGATCGTGTAGCCATCTTGGAGGTTCAATAGTGATAAAAGCGAGAAGAGACAGCGGGCGTATACATTCGGCAGACACTGTACGCTATCGTCGACACAATCGTGGTCACGAAAGGACCAGCGACGACAGCAACATGGCAGCAGCAGCAATGGGAGACACGCCAGCCGACTGGACGCTCATCGGACAAGGCGCCGAAGCGGTACGGCACGTGCAGGTGCTGCTCCATGTTGTGCTTCCACGTGCGCGTACAAACGTGCTCACCTGCCTCGCATGCGCACGCAGAAAGTGTACGAGACGCTCTTTGCTGGTCGTCCGTGCATTGTGAAAGAGCGCGTGAAGAAGAGCTACCGCTTGCCGGTGCTCGACAAGAAGCTCGCGCACCGCCGCCTCGTGCAAGAGGCGCGGTGCATTGTCAAGTGCCGCAAAGCCGGTGTCGTCACGCCGTGCATCTACCTCATTGACGAAGAGCACGGGCGGCTGTTCACGGAGAAGATCTGCGGCGGCAGCGTCAAAGAGTTTCTCCGCCGAGCATTCTGCAAAGACGGTAGAGCGCATGTGTATACACATTCACGTGGGTGTATACCAACGGGTCGAGTGCGCTAACATTGTACGACGGCTGGGTGTAGACGGCACGTACGCGCCTGCTGCGGCTGCGCTCGCGTACCAGATTGGCGTCGCGATCGCGCGCATGCACGATGCCGATATTGTCCACGGCGACCTCACGACATCCAACATGATGCTCCGCAGCGCGGACGCGACCGACGTGGTGCGTCTTCTTCCTACTGCTGCTGCTGCTTGATAGACAGACGGACGGATACGCCAGTCTCTTGGTATACATCCGCACTCTTGGCTCACAGACCACTCGCCTCTATGTACCGCGCTAGACCATGATCGACTTTGGGCTCGCCAACACGCAGCCGCTGCCAGAGGACAAGGCCGTGGACCTGTACGTGATGGAGCGCGCGTTCAACAGCACGCACGTGCAGTCGCAAGCGCTCGTGGACGAAGTCCTGCGCGCGTACAAAGCCTGTTCGCGCCGCGCCGACAACATCTTCCAGAAGCTCTCGCAAGTGCGTCTGCGCGGCCGCAAGCGCACGATGGTCGGCTAGAGCCTCCGACACACTCCGCATGTGCCAGCCAGACACCAGAGCATTCGAGCCAGCTCGAGCGCGCAGCAGTGTGCTTAAGACCCACCGAGACTGAGACGACACGTAAGCGCTTCTTCCACTCTGTTCCGCTTCTGCTTGTGCGTCGTAGCGCCGCGTACCGCGCAAGCTGCTGTCTCCTGTTTGTCTGTCTGTCTGCTGTCCTACTGGCGCTCAGTTGCGCTGCTTCTTGGCTGGAGCAAGTGCGTCGCAGACGAGAGCGTGCGCGAGTGAGTGCGTGCGTGCGTCGGGTGTGTCACGACACGACGATAGACAAAGCAGAGCAATGGAGCGAGCGAGTCGTACATGGCGGCTCTGCGTCTTCATCGTCTTCGCCATCGTCATTCTCGTCATCATCGTCGTCGGCGTCTTCGTCGTCTTCCGCGTCGTCGGCGCCTGCTTCGTAGTCCTCATCGTCCTCATCGTCGCCCTCCTGATTCCTCCCAGAGACCGCCAGCAGCAATGCAGACGCGTGAGCATCGTGCGACGCACTGCTTGTCGCTCACTAGGGCGTCGCACAGACAGCGCAGCGGACGCACCGCAATGTTCGTGTACAGATACGACAGTCCAGGTGCGTTGCCATCATCTCCGTCATCATCATCATCATCATCACCATCGTCGTTCTCGTCGTCGTCATCGTCGTCTGCAATCTCCTGTTCCGCGGCGTCCTCTGCGCTGTTTGCATCGTCGTCGTCGTCGTCATCGCCGGTCACGTCCGCACTCTCGTCCGCTTCATCTTGGACTTCGTCGTCTTCGCCACCGTCGTCATCGTCGTCGTCGCCATTGGCATTGTCGCCATTCGTCTCGTTGTGCGCGACGTCTTCCGGTGCGTCCTCGAGCCCGACCTTCTTGGTCACGGGTGCAGCTTCTGCTGCGGCAGCGGCGCTTGTTGCTTCCTGCGTCTTGCAGGGCATGGCGCCGATCCGATCCACCGAATGGCTCAGTGAAGCCACACACACAAACCGCCATTCCGACTCACACTGTTCACAGACACGAGCACTGGACGCACCGTCATCGTGGCGCTGTTGTCTGTGCCTGTGCCTATTGATTGAGAGCGAGGCTCCTGCTGCGGGTGTCTTGGAGCTGCTGCGTCTGCGTCTGCGTCTGGCGGATGCTGCGGGTGTGCGCGTTGCTTCACGATCAAGAGCGCTCGCTTCCGGTGCAGCAAGCTGTGCTTACGGTGCAGCAAGTGCTCGTTTCGAATCTTCTTGGTGCAAATTTTGACACTCGCGAACTTGAAAGTAGAAATGTGGGCAGATTGCTCACATACAAAAATCAAGTAGTTTGATTTTCGAACGACGTGTAGTTGAAAATCGATCGAGCCAGCTCTTCGAGTCCTCTCGTCCAGCTCAAGGCTAGCCCTCCAGTCTCTCTCTCTTCGTCCCAACTCATGGCCTCGCCGCCACCTACCTTGCTACTCACGTGTTTGCTGGCTCTGCACTCGTTCAGTCGACTCAGAGGAAGAGCGCTGCGAGCGCTGCCGAGAGCGCGATCGTCACGACAGAGGCTGCGAGTGTTCTGCGCGACGCCACGGAGCCTGCGCTCGCAGTAGCAGCGTTCGCAGCAGTCGTGTCGGCTGGCGCGTTCGTCGACGTCTTGGACTTGGTTTTCGCTTTGTTCGAAGTCTTCGAAGTCGCTCCGTCGCTGTCTTCGCCATTGCCGTCTTCAGTCGACGTCGTTGTCGTCGTGTCTGTGACGACAACGGCGCTATTGGCAGGACAGGTGAACGTGACCACGCTCTCCGGACACGAGAGGCTCGCTTCGCTGTCGGCCCCCCACTTCGTGCTCTTCAAACTCGGAAAGCCCGCAGGGCACTTTGGCGGTGCGCTGCGGTCGGTGTCTGGCGTGAACGCCGCCATCGCAACTTCATCCGACGTGTCGGTCGAGTTGTACTGCGTCGCGAGGCTCTTGTAGTTGGGCATGCGCGTGTACGTGCACGGCTTCGTCACGTGGTCACAGTCTTCAGGTGCATAGTACCCGAGTCCGTAGTTCTGCGCGCCGTACTTTGTGAACGGGTACGGCGACGAGCCGACAGCGTCTGGAGCACCGCCCTTCGAGTTGGCGTTCTCGGTCGAGAACTCGAATACAAAGCCGCCGCTAGACTTTGCGGAACGCCTTGGTGAACAGCCATCCTGCCTGCAGCCACGTGCGCTGGGCTTCGTACTTGCCGACAGTCGGGAAGCTCTTGTCGAGGCACCCGAACTCCGTGAGCATCACTGGAATCGACGTCTTGTACGACAGGAACGTGCTCACGAGCTCCGAGAACCCCGTCGCTTTGCTCGCGTCCGTCACAGTCGCGTCGCAGTACTGGTACGCGTTGAGACCGTACCACTCGGCGTTCTCGAGCGTATCAGCAGCATCGGTGCGGCAGTTGTAGTACTTGGCGTTCACTTCGCGCTCGTGGTCGGCGAGCACGACGCCGATTGGCACGGATCGGATCTTGGTGCTACACTTGGAGAGGAACGTCCGCATGTCTTTGATGAACTTCTTCTGGCACGGCGCATTGATCGTTGGGTCCGTCACGACGTGGTTCACTTCGTTGCCGGCGCTGAACGCGAGCACGTTGTCGTACTTGGCGAACGCGAGGATGATCTGCTCACCGCGCGTCTTGAGTGTCGGCGGGTAGCACGTCGGGTACTTGTCGTTCGTGGTCGCACAGCCTTCGCAGCTCGCGCCGAGGTCGACGAGGACGTAGATCCCGAGCGCACTCAACGCGCACATGAACTTGTCGTGCGACTTGGACGGGTCGACGGCGTACAAGCGCACGGCGTTCGCTCCCGATTCTGCAAGGTGCTTCAGGTCCTTACTCCAGACGTCGTAGTGATCGTCCGTGAAGAAGTCGACGTTGTTCGCGTCCAGCTCGCCTGTGTTCGGTCGCGGGTAGTAGTCGATGCCCTTTGCGGCAAAGTACGCGCCGGTCTTGACGTCAAACATCTTGTGTCCCTTGATCGTGATCGGGTTCGTCTTGGCCTCTGCCAGCATCACAGTCGTCGACGACAACGACATCGCTGCGAGTGCGCCAGCGAGGGCGAGCGACAGCGCAGACGTGAGCTTCATCGTGACGGATCGATCGAGAAGTCGGAAAGGTACGACGCGAGCTGGTCGGTCGTTGGAGCTGGACGACGTGACGCCGAGAGCGTGAGTTGGAGAGTGAGGAGCACATCATCGAGACGAGCTCGTCTCGATGTCCAGGTCGCATGACCAAGCGAGTCGCAAGGACTGCGATCATGCAAGGACTGCGATCATGTACGATCGCACGAACGAAAGTTGAAAGTTCGCGCGCAACTGCTGGGAAACGATCATCGTGTAGCACACACCACCTTCATCATCACCACACCACACCAGGAGCTGCGAGCGCAGCATCGCCGCCATCGCCACCACCACCGAGGTGCGGTGCATCCAGCAGCAAGTGCGAGTGCCGAGACGCTTGCTGCTAACACAGTGTGTGCCGTGTGCACGAGGAGCTGCAAGCGAGCGAGCGAACGAGAGACAGACATACACAGGTGCTGCTGCTTATCGTCGAGAGAAGAAGACACGTAGGCGCGAGACTGGTCCAAAGTGCTCGAGCTCTCGCTCCGCACTCACTAGCTTGCTCCGAGAGATCGCGGTGGGCATGGATTGTACCAGCTGCACGATCGCTTACACGACCGTGTTGTTCGCCGCGGGCGTGGCGTCTGGCGGCACGTAGTCGGGCACGCCGCGCGTGAACGACGGGTGCTTCATGATGACGTAGTAGTTAAAGTACGCGTTCGCAAAGCCCATGAGCGAGACGAGCACGCCGTAGACGCCGACCATGCCGAACGGGAAGATCGAGATCCTAGGCATTCACCCAATCACCCAGTCAGTCAGTCAGTCAGTCGCGCTCAAAGCAGCCAAGCACAGCCACAGGAGGAGCAAGACGTACATGCTCAGGAACAGGCAGCGGCCCCATGGGCTGTACATGAACCCAAAGCTCGCGCGCAGGATCGTGTCGACAGTCTGTGTCCGCAGCTCGTAGCCGATCAAGAGCAGCGCAAAGAAGCTAAGACGTCCAGAGCGAGAGACAGGCAGAGTCCATCGTGTGAGTCAAGAGCACACAGCGGCGCCTGATCGTCGGTGGGAAGCGCAGGCTCGTACATGGTGTAGATGACCGAGAGCGCGTCAGCCATGACCTTGAACGCCGAGTCCGAGTGGATGATCTGGACGACAGCGAGCGCGATCATGCAGCCCGCGACGACAAAGTTGAAGCCGCGCATGGCCGAGACGAGGCCCGAGACCGACGAGCCGAGGATCCTACAGCAGCACAAGGCGTGAGTTCACCCGTGCGGCTGTTGTGCGTCGGTTAGCAAGGCAACGCGCGCACGATGCACGTACATCTCCTTGGTCTTTGCCTTGATCTCGTCCCACACTTCGCTCAGCGAGATCGCGTCCTCGGAGCGCACTTTGTCCGCTGCGGACGGCGGCGGCGGCGGGAGCTTCAGATCATCGGGGTTGAGCGGCGGGAGCTTGCCGTACGTCACACTGAATGGCGCAGAGAGAGAGAGAGAGCAAGTCGCACAGAGTGAGCCATCGCACCATTGGCGACTCTACTGCTTGCGATCGATCGCACGTGCATCACGACAGCAGCACGCGTGACATACTTGTCCACTAACCCGTTTCCAGTCGGCCCGGCGGCGAGCACGGACCCGCCGAGTTGAGTCGTCGTGCCCATTGTTTGCATCGAGTGCGGTGTCGTGCGTGAAGGTTGCGCTGTGAGCGAGTGAACGAACACTCAATCTAGCGCAGCGGACTCGTTGCTGCGGGTCGGCGCGACGGCGCGCAGTGGAGAGAGACACAGAGCGATAGCGGCGTGCACACGCGTGAGCGTCCTGTGCCGCCCATACACACACAGACATACATACTACCCACGCAGCGAGGCGTCGTCGTCCATACCTGCTTGCGTGAGTTCCTTTCCTCGTGTCGAAGAACCTCAACAGGCGGTCTCTGGCTCTCGTGCCACGATTCCCTTTCTCGCATACAATTGCAAGAGCAGACGAGCATGTCACCCAATTGACTTGATGAGAGTATGCAGTCGCGAACCAGACAACTTTGCTAGTGAAAAAAGTTGGGTTCCCAGGTCTCCCTCATTTTTCGCACGCTCAGGAATCCCAAGGGAGCAGCTGGCTTGAAGCACAAAGACTCACGAAACCAAGAACAGCGCAAGCAAGCAAGCACCGCGCCGCTCGCTCGTACTTGCGCGTGCGTCGAAGCGATGGAGATCGAAGTCGGCTGCGTCGTGTCGTACGCGACCGGCAAGTCCGGCGTCGTGCGCTTCGTCGGCGAGACGGACTTTGCCGCTGGCGAGTGGGTCGGACTCGAGCTCGAGCGGCCAGATGGCAAGAACAACGGCGAACTCAATGGCCGCGTCTACTTCACGTGTGCGCCAAACCACGGGCTCTTCTGCAAGAAAGCGCAGATCAAAGCCGTGCTCTCGCGCCCGCATAGCGCTGGATCGGGGACAGGAGCGCCGGGTGCGAGCTCGCGCTTGAGCATGAGCGCCGCGTCTGCGAGCCGCTTGCAGCAAATGCGCGACCGCCGCGCGTCGACTGTCGGGTCTGCAGGCTCGCATCTGCGCGCGCCATCGTCTGGGCCGAGCTCGATCACGCGTCCAAGCTCCGGGAGCTTCTCGCGCTCGTCGTCGTCGGTGACGACACCGCCCAGTAGCGCTGGCTCAGCAGCAGCACCGCCAAGCGCTCACAGTGCGATCAAACGACCGGGTAGTGCGTCGCGCATGTCGCTCGACATGGGTGCGCGCCGTCCGTCGCTCTCGCGCGCACCGTCCGTCAGCGGCTTGAGCGCCTCGGACGAGCAGCTCGCAGACGCGCGCGCAAAGATCGCGAAGCTCGAGCAAGAGCTCGAGCAGAAGAATCGGAACGTCGAGCAGCTCAAACAGAGCCTCGCAGTCGTGCGCGAAGCGGCAGCAGCTGCTCGGGAGGCGAAGGCTGAGGAGGAAGCCGCTGCAGCAGCGGCAGCAGTAGCAGCAGCACACGACGACCAAGCGCCACCTGCTACCGACGACGACGACGACGACGACGCTATGGCTGACGATGCGCCAGCGAATGCCAATGAGGACGAACCGATGGACGTCGACACCGACAGTGCGAAGGAGGACGCTGCAGCTGCAAAGGAAGCCGAGCTGCTCGCGATGATCGAGTCCGTGAAGCGCGAAGCCGACGAACTCGTGCGGAACGTCCGCGCCGAGTACGAAGAGCACATTGCTGCGCTCGTGCGCGAGCACGAGACCCAAAGCGACGACTTGAGGCTCGAGAACGCGACGCAGGCGTCTGAGATCAAAGCGCTCGAGAGCGAACTCGCGCAGCAGAAGCTCCGGATCGCGCAGTTCAGCGCCGCGGAGCAGAAGAAAGCCGACGAAGTCGCGCATGCGCTCGCGAAGCAGAGCACCGGCGCGCGCAAAGTCGAAGCGCTGGAGGCGCAGATCAGCGAGCTCCACGACATGATCGAGTCGCTGACGCTCGAGAAAGAGTCGCTCGAGATGGACAAAGAGATCGCGGAGGAGAACGCGGAGGAGTGTTTGGCCGAGATTGAGAAGCTCAAGGCGTCGCTCGCTCTCGCTGCAGCAGCGGCGGCGACTGCGCCAGAGCCGACTGCGAGTGCGAGTGCTGCGAACCAAGTGGCGACAGAGGAGCTGACTGAGGAGAACCGCAAGCTCCGTGCAGCCGTGAAAGCGCTGCACGAGCGCGCGTCCGAGGAGAAGACCGAGCTGAACAAGAAGCTCCGAGTCGCGCAGCGCGAGCACACGGAGTTGCTCGGTCTGCGTGAAGAAGTCGAGCAGCTGGTACGTTGTGTCCTGTCCTGAGCTTGCTGGCTAGGTGCCTGTCCGACTCACTTCCTCTCGATCCCTCTCCTTGCTATGGCTCGTACGTGACGTGGTGCCTGCGCCACTAGACGACGAAGCGCACGAAGTTCGAAGCCGAAGTCGAAGAGCTGAAGGAGCAATTGGACCTCGCAAGTGCGTACGAGAGTCTGATCGAAGAGCTCACGGAGAAGAACTTGACGCTTGATGAGACGAACGCCGAGCTGCGGCAGGAGCTCCGCGAGCACGAAGAGATGAAAGAAGTGCACGAAGACATGGAGCACCACCACGCCGAGTACGAAGAAGAGCTCAGGGCGGAGATTGACGCCAAGCACGCGAGCATCCAGGACCTGAAGCAACGCCTCGCGGAGCTCAAGACAGTGATTGACGACAAGGACCGGACGATCGACCGCTTCCGCGACCTCACGCAGACGCATCGCGACGAGATCCACCAGTTGAAAGCCCAGCTCCGCGCCGAGACGGGCGAGCTCGAGACGCTCAAGGGCACGGCGCACTCGGCTTTGAACCAGACGCTGAGTCTCCGCGCGCTCGCAGCCGCTGCGCGCGAGCACGAAGCCGAAGCTGCGAAGCAGCGCATCCACGCCGAGCAAGCAAACGTCGAGAACGCGTTCTTCCGTGCGATCATCCCGAGCTCGATCCTCTCGGACCTCGACCAGAAGATGCTCCGCGTGCGCTTGCGTCTCGGCCGCGTCGCTGGCAAAGCCGACATCCTCGTGCAGTACGTGCGCAAAGACCTCGACGCCGCGCTCCAGACTCCGCAGTCGCAGGCGCCACTGACGGATCCGACCAAGGATGCGAGCAGCACGAGCACGAGTGCAACTGGCAGTGGCAACCTCCTCGACTCGGCGCGGTCGATCCAGCAGCTGCTCTTGGGCGAGAAGCTCGCCGCCGTGTCTTGTCAAGCGCAGGAGGATCTGTTCTTGCTCGAGTGCCACTTGACGACCGAGGACGAGTTCGCCCACGCTTGTGCGCTGTTGGATACGCCGTCAGTCGGTGTCTTGGAAGCAGCACTCGACAACGGACTCGCTGCGTTTGCAGACGGCACGTTGCTTGCGTCGCGCGGCGCTGGCGAAGCGACTGTGTACGACCGCCTTGTCTCGACGCTCGATGAGTGGCGTGCGAGCCGCGCCGCCACAGCGTCGGCAGCTGCCGAGGGCTTTCCGCTCCGGTGCGCAGTCGTGAAGCTCCACGCACGCAAGAGCGTGCTCTCACTCGCGTGCTCGCTTGCAGTCATGCTCACGTTCGCTCGGTCCGTGCGGCTGTTCCTCGCAAGTCCTGAGAACGACGCGCGCGAGGACCTCCGGACGCAGCTCTTGCCAGTCGTCGACAAGCTCATTGACGGCCTCACGGCGCTCGTGGCCACGAGCCAGCACTTTTACCGCCGCGCCGAGATCGACTTGGCGCCGTCGGACGAAGACCTCGACGGTGTCGTCGCGATCGGCGGCGACGTCGTGGAACTCATTGACGCGTACGCAGTCGAGAGTCAGAGCCTCTGGGTGCTCGTGGAAGACGAGCTCTCGTTCAGTCGGCTCCAGGACGCACCCGTCGAGTCGCTTGTCGCGGCTGCGACCGACTCGCTCGTGACGCTCGTCGCAGCGCTGAACGACAAGATCGCGTCGCTCTTCAAGTCGGTCTGCCGCGGGGCGTTCACCGACGCAGTCGCACCACGTACGCGCGACCGGAGCTCGCACGACGCCCCGGACGGGCGACCGCAGTGGCGCATCCGCGCGCAGGCGATCCACTCGGAGCTCCTCCATGCGTCGACGCTCCGCGGGAGCTTGAACGAGCTCAGTGACGTCTGCCAAGCGCTCCAAGCGCGCATTCGCGAGCTCGAGCGCTCCGACAGTCAGTACCGCGTCGTGACGCAGAAGCTCGAGAGCGAAGTGCTTCGACTGACCGACGTGATCACGCAGGCCGGCAGTGACAAGGCGCAGCTCGAAGCGCAGCTCACGCACGAGCGCGAGCAGTTTGCAGCGACGCTCGACGAGTCGCACAAAGAGAGAGCGTCGCTCGATGCGCTCAACCGCGAGCTCCGGAAGCAGCTCAAGCGCTCGAGCGACGCTGGCGCAGCAGCTGCGAGCGCAAGCAGCGCAAGTAGCAGCAGTCGCAACAAGACCGTGTCGGCGCTCAGCCATGGCGACGCTGAGGCGTTCCGTCAGGCGTTTGCGCACTTGCACCGGGAACTGCGCCACGTCCGGAGCGTCTTGGCGACCGAGCGGCTCGACCGCGTCCTCGGCCCGAGTGCGTCGCCAGCGCCTCCTGCGGCGACGTCTGGTCGCTTGCAGACGTCGCTCAAGCACGTGGCGACGTTTGCGGCGCACGTGAAGGCGCAGATGGCGATGCCGCGGCTCGTTGACCTCTCCCAGAGCGCGACTGCGTCGCCGCACAGTCAGTTGGTTGCGACTGCGTTGGCGCAGACGAAGAGCCGCGAGGCGTTCGCTGCTTTGCGCGCTCACGTGAGCGCAGCGATGCGCGACGACGGCTGGAGCGACGACATTGTCCATGCGATCGAGCGCGGCGAGAGCGTGTTTGGGTGGCAGCCGCCCGAGATGGAGCGTCCGGCGGTCTTGCGGAGCCGCGTGACGCTCCGGACGGCTGTCGACTGGCAAGGAACCGGCGCAGCGCTGCCAGTGGTTCCGCTGCTGCTCAATCGCTCGGACGTGGCGCAGCTCTCGCACGCGCTCGTGTGCTGAGCTCCTGGACTGGAGGCGTCCTGACAGAGTTAGTTGGGGCTCGATATCGACAGGTCGGCATGGGTGGAAGTGTGCGAGCGTGTCTAGCGAGAGAGAGAGAGAGAGAGGTGGCGGAGTGATGCGTTTGCATGGGACCAGTGCGCGAGTCCTGCGTCGCTGCGTCTTGAGGTCGTGAGGTCGTGAGGTCGTGAGGTCGTGAGGTCGTGAGCAATGGCGCTTCGTCCATCAGCGCCGTTGTGAAGGTCTCAGCACGTGAGACCCACACTTTCGCACGTGCACATACAAATATCAAGATAACCATACGACATGGTGCATTCACAAGTGCCAGTTCAGACGCGCAAGTCCGATCGAGACGAGCAGCAGCAGCAGCAGCATGGAGCACGTGTCGACTGCGCTGGCGACGCGCGGCGCGACGCTCAAGCCATTTGGTACGTCTTCTGCTCCGACTGCTACTGCTCTTGCTGCTGCTGAGCATGTGCGTGCGTGTCCTGATTGGCGCTGTGCGTGCCACGACAACTGCTGCGCTATCGCCACAGGCGTGCGCGCTGAGAACCTGTCGGCATCCGTTCCGTGGGCGATCTTCCCACGCAAGAAGCTCGATGTGACGTACCGCGACGTCGCAGCAGGGCTGCGCGCGTGCTTTGCACTGCCTGAGAGCGAGCGCGACGAGCACGCGCAGCGACTGACGCAGCACTGGGACCCGAGTGGCCACTCGATGGTCACGCTCTCGATCCGGTACGTCGGCTCTTGATCGATACGAGTTCACTTCGCGCATGCACTTGCGCTCTCACACTCTCGCGTGCGTGTGCGTGCGTGTGTATGGACGGCTGTCGCGCCAGCACGGGCTTTGACCTCTTGCTCCAGACGCTCGCACTCCCGCGCGGGAGCGAAGTGCTCTGCAGCGCGATCACGATCCCCGACATGCTCTACCTCGTGCGGTACCACGGCCTCGTGCCAGTGCCAGTCGACCTCGCGCCCGAGACACTCGCAGTCGATGTGAACGCGCTCAAGCGCGCAGTGACACCCCAGACGCGCGCAGTGCTCATCGCCCACATCTTTGGCTCGCGGTTCCCGCTCGATCCGGTCCTCGACGTTGCCGACGAGCACGGACTCCTGGTCATTGAGGTGCGTGCGGCTGCCATCAGCGCGCGCGCTCTCTCTCTCTCATCCCTGTCCACGCTCACACTCACGTACGGCTGCTTGCGTGCGTGCGCTCATCTAGGACTGTGCCCAAGCGTTCAGCGGCATGGCGTACACTGGCGAGCGCCGCGCGGATGTCTCGATGTTCAGCTTTGGGACGATCAAGACCGCGACGTCGTTCGGCGGTGCGCTCGTGCGCGTGAAAGACCACGCGCTCTTGGCGGAGATGCAGCGCCGAGAGACGCGGTACCCCGCGCAGTCGAACGTCTTTTTCTTCAAGCGCTTGCTCAAGTACGGCTTCTTCCACGGCGTCACGACGCCAGCGGTCTACGGACTCTTCCTCCACGCCTGCCGCGCCGTCGGAGGTGCGTTGTGCACTTGACTGACTGTCTCGACACCTGAGGCGCTCTCACGCATGGACTCACAGGACGTCTCCCTCTCCCTCTCTCTCTCTCTCTCACTGTGGTCTAACGCTGCTGATGATGACTCGGTCCTCGGGTCCCTAGCGAACCACGACCAAGTGATCACAGCAGCGATCCGCGGCTTTAGCGGCGGCGAGCTCGTGCGTCTGATCCAGCACCGACCGTCGGTTGCGCTCTTGGGACTGCTCTACCACCGCCTCTCGACAGTCGATGACCCGTACATCCAGCTCCGCAAGTACGCGCGTAGGCTCCACTGATCTCAAGACTGCGCACGCAAGGACACGCACAGGCTGACTGGACGTGTGCGTGGCTGTGTAACTATAGAGAGAAGAGCGAGTGGCTCCGTGATGCGATCTGCCACATCCCTGGCGTCCAGGTGCGTCGGTCGATCGATCGATCGATCTGGCAGGCTGGTGCGAGTGCGAGTGAGGGACTGACCTACTGACGTGGCTGGGACGTGCGAGCGTAGATCCCTGCGAGCCACGCTGCTGAGCACTACTACTGGCTCTTCCCAGTCATTGTGCCGTCGCCAGAGCACGTGACTGCGTACATGAACGACCACGTACGTCCCATGGCTCTCCTAGCGTCGCACTGCGTGCACTACTACTGGTGCTCACACGTGCGCTCGTGCGCTGGTCGCTTCTAGGGCTTTGACGTCACGGCTGGCGCGACGCAGCTCGCGTATGTGCCAAGGTACAGACCTGCAGGACGTTGCCGAGAGCGCACGACCGATCGCTAGTCTCGCGACTGACTTGCTCGTGTGTACGTGCCAGTCCGCTCGGTCCCGAGCACGACCCACTGTACGCCAAGTACCTCATGACGCAGTACGTCTGTGGCTGTGGCGCTGTGCCTGTGATAGCACGATGCGCATAGCAAGCTGACAGACGAACGAACGCACTGCTGCTGCTGCTGCGGTTGCACATGTGGACGTAGCCTCGTGTACTTGCCAGTGACGGCAGAGACACCGACGTGGGCGATGAACAAGATGGTCGAGTGCTTCCGGACTGCTGTGAACGCTTCGCGGCTGTGAGTAGGAGGCACTTGTGGTCCTTCGCTCGCACGTGTACGTTGCAGCCACGAAATCTGCGTCGCTGCTCATCGTGTCCAGAGAGAGAGCGAGAGCGAGCAACCAAACGAGCAACCACCCTCTCAGTTCGGCACCCAGGAACGCCGTCTCTGTTGCCAAGTGTACTGCAAACGCTGCAGTATTGAGATCACCCAACCGGATGTATCGCACGGACGTCCATTGAGCTTCCGGTCTCTCATGTGAGTGCGAGAACGAGGTGCAAGCGGAAAAGCGCGCGTTGCCCTTCGTCGTCCTCGCTGCTCGCGTCTTGCGTCGTGCGTCGTGCGTCGTGCGTCGTGCGTCTTGCGTCGTGCGTCTCGAGGTAGCGTGGTCCGATCGGAAGTCACTTGTGCCACCTTCTTGGACGACGCGTGACGAGTGAAGAATGACCGAGCGACGTCGACGTCCTCGCTCGACCTGCAGCAGCACCTCCAGCGCCTTTTGCATCAGTGCGCATGGCACGTGACTCGCGAGCAAG
>JAASFT010000403.1:0-20951 GCA_023333885.1 Globisporangium parvum
ACCACCGATCGATCGACCATCTACCTCTTCGCCAATGGTGTGAAAGTCTCTACGCGCACCTGAGCTCTCTATTCGCACCTAGTGCAGCTCCTACACTATACACAGACGTTGAGGAGCTACAGCGGCTCGAGTGTGTCGAGCGGCCATCGCGGCGTGTACCGTGCACTCGCAGGGTCGCTCCGCATCCCGAGCTTGTACCGCTCGAGTCCCGCCCATGCGATCATCACGCCGTTGTCCGTGCAGTACTTGGCTGGCGGAAAGATCGCGCGCACACCTTCGTCTTCGGCGACTTGCGCCATCTCGCGGCGCAAGAGTGCGTTCGACGCGACGCCACCACAGACGACCTGCACCACATGCGAGCAGGTAGTTCGTTAACGTATACTCTGCGAAAGACGCAGAGATGCTCCACACAGCGAGCGCAGCGCCATACGATGCTGTTGATGCCCGCGCCAAGGCGCTCTTTGCTCCACTGACACGCACGACGCGTGCGCGTGAGCAACTGTCCGACTGCCCGGCGCTGGAATGACGCACACAAGTCGGCTTTTGTCTGCTCGTCCAGCTCACCAAGCTACGGCACACGCATCATGCATCGGTATCGTCCAGGAGAGCTTAGTCTTGAGGGCATAGGGCGAGAGGACGAGGCATCTCGACTCGCACCTGCTTGACTTCGCGCAGCATCGCAGTCTTGAGACCCGAGTACGAAAAGTCGCAGTCCTAGCGACGCACCGCATGCGAGCAGAGAGCGGTACACAGAGACAGAGCGTGAGCGCACGAGCGCAATGCAACGCAAGCAAGTCCAGGGCGTCGTGTGCGCACCTTGCGATGCTTCATGGGCTCCGGGAACGCGAACGCGCGGTCGTTCCCGCGCTGCGCCATTGCTTCAATGAGGCGCCCGCCATGCGCACCGCCAGTGGCGCTGACGCCGCTGTTCGCAGCCGTGATGTCGAGCATGCGTGCGACTTTGTCGAACGCTTCGCCGACCGAGTCATCGAGCGTGTTGCCCAGGAGTTCGTAGTCGCCAATGCCCTAGCAGCATGACGACGTGAGTGAGCGAGCGCGTGGGCAGCAAGCGCTGCATACTGTGCTTCAGTACGACGTCGCACCTTTGCAAGCACGAGGCAGCAGTGACCGCCCGACACGAGCAGCACGACGAACGGGAACTCGGGACGCGCGACGTCTGCTTGCGGCAGCCGCGAGACGAGCACGTGCGCCTGCACGAGGGTCCCCAACAGACGACGTAGCGTCAGTACGTACGCGCGCTACGATACAAACGATCGACTGAGTGCACGAGAGAGCGCACCTCGAGGTGGTTGATCTGGAGAAAGTCCACGGACGCGTGGCCGAGACAGAGGTCGCGCGCCGCGATGAGCCCAACGTCGAGACAGGGCGAGAGCCCTGGACCAGCCGTCACTGCGATCGCAGACAGCTGCGAGACGCTCTCGAGACCGCTGCGCGCACACTGTGTGTTTCAGTCCAAACGACATTGAGAGATGGACGCAGCAGGCGCTCGGTATCGCACCTTTGCTCCAACGCAGCGCGGATCACGTGCGGCAGGTTCTCCTCGTGAGCACGAGCCGCGAGCGCTGGCACAATGCCTGTTGCGTGATGCAACCAGTCGCAGCGGCACTGCGTCAGTACAACTGTGCATGCTACGATCTGCACATGTGCGCGCACGGACAGCACCTTTCCACTTGGCGTTGAGCTCCCACTGCGACGAAACGATGTTGCTGAGCACGTTGCCATTCGTGTCGAGCACAGCGGCAGCGGTGTCGTCGCAGCTGGTTTCGATGCCCAGGATGTACGACACGCTGCGCCGCGCAGCTGCAGTGCGTAGCGCATGGCGAGCGCTCGCTGCTCTCGTCGCATGGCGGAGGACACTCGAGCAGCGCATCCGCAGCATTGTGGTGGTGGTGGTGATTGGCATTGGCGTTGCTTCTGGCGAGTGGTACTGCAGCGCTTCGCTTGTGTGCGAGTCGTACTTTGTCGAGACATTTCGGTCCAACCGCGGGACATGTGAGAGAATGGGCTAATTACGGCAGCAAGCCTTTACATCTTCCTATTTGTATGCTGAAGCGGACCAAGCGGACCACGTGGTCCACACAGGTCCACATAGGGGAAGTCAGTTGTGGGAACGACGCACGCTCACATCTAAAGGCGGAGTCTCGAACGCGAGCGAGAGTGAGCGAGCGAGCATGGCGACACCCGAGCAAGTGGCTGCCATGGCGCAGCAGATCAAGAGCGTGGTCAAGCGCGAGGGCTGGGCGAGCGACGCGTCCGTGGCGCCGAGCATGCAGCAGATCCTCGGCAAGCTCACGACGCTCAAAGTCGACGTCGGGCTGCTCAAAGAGACGAACATCGGCGCGATGGTGCGCAAGCTCACCAAGCACGACGACGAGATCGTGCGCGGCTACAGCACGAGCTTGATGAAAAAGTGGATGCAGCAGGTCGGCGTGCCGCCGAGCAAGGACAAGGACAAGGACCGGAGCCGCAGCAGCAGCACGCACCGCGCGCCTGAGCCGACTGCGACGCCATCGAAAGGTGCGCACTGCGATGGGATCGCGTGGACGCTTCTCACTGCGTTTCACTATACAGCAGCTATTCTTACCACTGTCCCCACCACGTCCGTCCGATGGCCCTGTGCTCGTGCGTGCAGGCGACGCGCAGCGCCTCGAGCAAGCGCGCAAGCGACTGCAAGATGGCTACGCGTCCGAGAAAGCGAAGCGCGACTCGCGCACGGTCCAAGTGCTGCAGCGGCCGCTCATCAAAGGAAAGAAGGGCACGACGATCACGACCGGGCCGTCGCGCAGCTCGATTGCGCAGCACCGCATGGCGCAGCAGCGGCGCGCGAGCACTGGCGCCGCAGCGTCGGCTCCAGCACGCGGTGCATCGGCGCCACCTGGCGCGCGCTCCGCATCGACTGGCATTCTGTGCGTCTTTGTCCTCGTACTCGTCCGAAGACGGAGCTGGCTCGCGCGATGCAGTCGCACTCACACTCCCGCGTCTGTCTGTCTGTCTGTCTGTGTGTATGTGTGAGAGCAGCTCCCGCGAAGAGCAGCATCGCTTGCGCCAGCAGAAGCTCCGCGCCTTGCGCGAGAAGAACTTGCGCGAGAACGGCAGTCTCAACGACGTCTACACATCGAGCAGCGCGTCCGGCTCGCGTACATCGGCTACAGCAGCGGGTCGCAGCAGCAGCAGTGGCAGTGCCGCCCGCACTAGTAGCAAATCGTCGGCACCTGCGCGTCCGAGCGCGCGCGCTGCGCCAGAGCCGCCTGTGAACGACCGCAAAGCGTTCCTCGACAAGATGTTCCCGCGCGTGTGCGGAGTCGCTGGCGCGCCGCAGACAAAGACTGGCGGTGCGAAGAAGAGCCCAGTGCACGCACGCAGTAGCGCGAGCGGCAGTGCGGCAGCTGGCGGCGCAAAGAAGAAGAGCGCTGCTGCGTACAACGAAGGGCAGCGCGAGGTGCTCGCGTGGCTCAAAGGTGCGTCCGGCCGCTGCGCTACCATGGGCGATGTCGAGGACAGTGGACTGCGTCCTCACGCTCGACGTATGACGGGTGACTGACAATGAACAGGACTGGAGGTCGACATGAGCGAGTACGCGCCGGCGTTCTTTGAGAACGGCTTTGACTCGATCAAGCTCCTTGGGAACATCGAGAAAGCGGACTTGCCCGGCTTGATCCCGAAGAAAGGGCACCACCGCCTCATCCAGCAGGCGCTCGACGACCTCAAGCGCAAGCACCGCACTGCAGCATCGTCGTCGTCGCGTAGCCATGGCGCGCGCCGCGACCGCGCGATGCCGAAGCGGCGCAATCCGTACAGCGACGAGGATAGCGACGACAGCTTTGTCGTGAGCGACGGCGACGAGTACACGCCTGGTGTGATCTCGGGCATGTTCCGGAAGAACCGCAAGCGGAGCTACTCGTTCGACTCGGTCGACTCGTACAACATGGAGGCGAGCTTTGACGAGATCCAGCACGAAGAGGAGCGGAGGTGCGCCTGCGTACATATGCAGACTCTGCGGACTTTGACTGACATGCGCCGTTGGATGTGTGACAATGCAGCACGCGCTATGGCGAGTACGAGGACTTTAGAGAAGAGCTGCGCAACAAGAAGCTTCTGAAAAAGAACAAGTAACCAATACACAGGACCCTGCACGTCATGGCCCCTCGCCTGCTCCACCTCGCGCGTCCGTCAGTCGCGCTTGCGCTGCTCCGGCGGCGTCTGCTGCGTCGCCTGCCGTGCAGCGCGCCAGACGACTGCGTCCATGAAGAGCCCAAAGGCCATTTGCGCTGGGATCATCACGGGCACGAGCGCGAGCTCGAGCATGCTGTTCGCACGCGGGGCGACGCCATTCGCCAGCGCGCGCAAGAAGAAGATCAGGAGCTCGTTCGTGATGCCAAACTCGCCGTTGCGGATGCCGCCGATGAGCGCCTGGGCGACCGTCTCGGGCGACAGGAGCTCGCTCACGCCTTCGATCACCTCGGTCTCGGCGGGCTTTGTCTGGCGCTCGCGCGCGAACATGGGCGTGTCGATGTTCCCAGGGAAGAAGATACTCACGCGGATGTTGTACGCGAGCAGCTCGTTCCGCAAAGCGTCTGCGAGTCCGTGCGTCGCGTACTTGGACGCTGAGTACTGCGAGTAGCCGATCCAGGACGTGAGTCCGAGCCCAGAGCTCACGATCACGACGTGCCCACCGCTGCGCTGCGCGACCATCGCTGGCAACGCGGCTTTGAGCGTGTGCACGACGCCAAAGTAGTTCACGTCCATGAGCGTCCGGAAGACGCGCAGTGGCGTGTCGACAAAGTACGCCGGCGTCGATGCGCCAGCCGAGCAAATCACGTGGTCTGGTGCGCGTCCGTGGTACGCCAGCGCAGCAGCGACGGCTCGCTCCACTGCCCCAAAGTCGGTCACGTCGCACGACTGAGCAAACACGCGTGGAGCCGCATGCGGCGGTTGCTCTGCTGATGTCGTCGGTGCGACTGCTTCGATCGCTGCTTTCGCTGCGTCGAGCTTTGCGACATCGCGCGCAAAGATCGAGACGTGCGCGCCAGCACGCGCGTACGCTTTTGCGAGCGCGAGTCCGAGCCCCGAGCTGCCGCCAGTGATGAGCACGTGCTTGCCGCGGACATCAAAGCCCGGCGCGGTGAGCTTTGTGACGATGAACGACTACTCGTGCAGCAGATCCCCACGCGCACACAGCAAGCCAAAAGACAGACACGAGAGACGATGTAAGAGAGAGAGAGAGCGAGCGAGCGCTCCGCAGGCAACGTCGGCAGCGAGCGACGTACGAGCAGGATGAGGAGCGCGACAGCGCCAGCAGCGACGACGATCCACGATGTCATGGTGGTCAATGAGTGTCTTTGGCTCATCAAACAGAGAAACACTGCGGCACCTCGTTTTCTTCACTATCAACACACTCGACTGGGGAGGGCGTCATTCAGTAATTGATCTGCTCAAGCTCAAGCCCAAGTTCAAGCAAGACAACGACGACGATGCTCTTCCGCTCGCTCGGCCGCGCGTCGCGCAAGCCACTGCGCGTGCAGCTCCTCGCGCTCCGCCGCAACGGCCGCGCACTCACGCCGCTTGACGTCGACGTGCCTGGCCAGCGCCAGCGCACTGGCGCGACTGCACCGACGCTCGCAGTCGTTGCAGCGTCGCTCGCTGCGGTCGGTGCAATCGCAGGGTTCGCGACGACTGCGCACTCGGAGGCTGCAGCTGACGTAGATGCAGCGAAGAAGGCGCTCGAGAAAGCGTATCCGCTGCCAGACTACTTGCGCTCGGCCGAGGACTTTCTGTACCCGGCGATCCAGCCATTCAACGCCGGGAAGCTCCAGGTCTCCAAGACCCACAGTCTCTACTATGAAGAGTGCGGCAACCCGTACGGCAAGGTGCGTCACGCACGCACTCACTCGCTATGCATGCGCGAGTGGCACGCGATACGAGCGCGTGTCCTCACCTATGTCTGCTCTTCCCCAATGGTCCAACCTTGTGCCTCCTGCAGCCCGTGATCATAGTGCACGGCGGTCCTGGCGCTGGCTGCTCGGACGGCATGCGCCGCTACCACGACCCGCGCGTCTACCGCATCATCTTGCTCGACCAGCGCGGCTCTGGACGGAGCACGCCGCACGCGTGCCTTGAAGAGAACACGTACGTCATTCAAGCGCTACGCTCTTTTTGTGTGAACGTGTGCGAACGATCCGCTGACAGAGTGATTGCAATTGTTTTATCGGATATTTTGCAGGACGTGGCACTTGGTCGAAGACATGGAGAAGCTCCGGCGCCACCTCAACATTGAGCGCTGGCAGGTCTTTGGCGGCTCGTGGGGCAGCACGTTGGTGAGTACCTCGTCTGTCTCGCGCACTCGTATACACATGCGGAGCAATGGATTGACTCTACCTACCTGACCATCACTCGTTGTCCAGTCGCTCTCGTACGCGATCACGCACCCAACGCGCGTGACCGAGCTCGTGCTGCGCGGGATCTTCCACTTGCGCAAGAAGGAGATCGACTTTTACTACCAGGTGCGACCACGGGCTGCTCTTTGCCCTCATTCATGACCGCTCGTGTCGACTGACGCTCGTATCGCGACACGCCCTCATACGCACGAACTCTTGCAGCAAGGAGCGAGCTTCATCTACCCGGACCGCTGGGAGGCGTACCGCGACGCGATCCCAGAGGACGAGCGCCACGACTTCCTCACTGCGTACCACAAGCGCCTCACGAGCGACGACCCGAACGTCCGCCTCCCAGCTGCGCTCGCGTGGACGACGTGGGAGCGCACGACGAGCAACCTCATTCCGCCAGTGCGTCCTCGTGCCTGCTCTCGATGCCATAGACTGCCCAAGTGACTGACTGACTGACTAAGTGACTGACTGACGATGCGTCCGTCCTACTGCCAGTCGAACGCCGAGGAGCAGTCAATGAGCGACGCCAAGTTCGCCGAGGCGTTCGCGCGCATTGAGAACCACTACTTTGTGAACAAAGGCTTCTTCCCGTACGACGAGTTCCTGAACGAGAACGCGTTCAAGATCCGCCACATCCCGACGGTCATCGTCCAGGGCCGGTGCGTCTCGCTGTCCTCTGTCGACCCGCTGCTCGCACGTGGTGCTCGGGCCACACTAACACGTGAGTGGGCTGTCTGCGCCGATAGCTACGACGTCGTGTGCCCAATGCAAACGGCGTGGGACTTCCACAAGATGGTCCCAGAAGCCGACTTTCGCGTCGTGCAGACTGCGGGGCACTCGGCCATGGAGCCCGGCATTGCGAAAGAGCTCGTCGACGCGACGAACACGTTCAAAGACTTGTGAGCGAGTCGTCGTGCTCGTGCGGCAAGCGTCCACCAGCAGAGGACACTCGGACAGTCAACTGCGCCACATTCTCTTAAATACGGATGTATCCGATGCACTCTACCCAAACAGCATGCTCTCGAACCGCGGTGTTGCCGGACCAGCACCAGCACCATCCGTGTCAACGTCCATGGGCGAGTGCTGCGTCCGTGCGCGCTTGCCGCTGTTGCCGCCGCTGCCAGTGTGCGAGCCCGTGGGACTCGCACTGCCACTTGTCCGGCCGCTTGCGTCTTTGCCACCGCTTGCGCTCCGCTTGTAGCCGCCGTGCTTGGCGCAGAGACCAGACGTCCCACGCGCACCAGTCGTGCAGCCGTCGACTGTGCAGCGGTAGCCGCCGCCGTGAAAGAGACACATCGTGCTGCTGCCCTGCGCGCCTTTTGCGCAGTTGGGCATCGCACAGCGCTTGCCGCCGCCGTGCTTCTGGCACAGCCCCGACTTGCCGCGCGCGCCTTTGGTGCATCCCGGTGCAGTGCAGGGCCGGAAGACGTTCTTCGACCGCGGCTTCTTGGAGATCGGCTGGAGCGACTGCGTGTCGCCGCCATGGCCAGTCTGCTGCTGCTGTTGTTGTTGCTGTGGCGGATGTAGCTGCTGCTGCTGAAGCGCGGCGTAGTCGTACGCGCCAGTCATGGACAACGGATCGTTCATGCCACTGTCGCGGTAGTCGCTGTACAGACTACCGCCGTATGGCGCCGCAGCTGGCGCGTACTGAGGCTGCTGCTGCGATTGCGGATCGCCACTGAGGTACACGTCGTCGTACATCGATGAGGACGACGCAGGTGACCGTGTTGGCAAGTACCGCGTGAGCTTGTCGCCGCCAGTCGAGGGCTCATGCTCTGCTCCTGGTGGCGGGTGGTGGTACATCGCCTGCTGCTGCTGCTGTTGCGCTGCTGCTGCTGCTGCGGACTCGGCCGATGATCCGTAGTACGCGTGGAGCGCATAGTCGCCACCCCGTGCGTACGGAGGCATCTGCTGTTGCAGCTCGGCGCCACTCTGGTGATGAAGTGACGTGAGGAACATCGCGTCCGTCAGCGCAGTCGGCGTCACTGGCGCAGTCAACGACAGTGTCGACGCGACAGACGGCGCACTCGCTAGTGCACTTTGCTGCTGCTGCTGCTGTTGGACAGAGGCGCCAGCACCAGCCGCCGCCGCCGCCGACGACGACTCGGTCCAGTCCTTTGCGCTGCGCAAGATGCTGAGGTTCTTGCTCGCGTAGCTCGGATGCGGTGCTGGCGGCGGGGGCGGCTGCGGCTGGAAGATCGTATCCGCGACAGGGATCTCGCTGAACTCGCTCTGGCGCGGCAGCGTGCCCATGAACGTGCTCGTCTTACCGACAAACGGACCTGAGCTTGTGCTGCTGCCACTGCTGCTGCTACCAGACGTCGCCGTCTTGGATCGCAGCGGCATCGACGAGCGATCGCGCGCAGTCTTGTCACGGTGCGAGCGGCCATGGTCGCCTTTCGCGCCTTTGGCACTACCATTGGCGCCTTTGCCTGCGACGCCAGGGATGCCTTCGTACGGATCGAGGCGAAAGTACCGCGGCAGGAGCTTCTCTTCGCCTTCGAGGATGCTCAGCGGATTGAACGCTGGGCGGTACTCGGGGACGTTGTCCGTCAAGCGCGGGATCACGAACGGGTCCGAGTGCAGGACTTTCGTGAGCGGCTCTTCCTTGAGCTTGTCGTTCGTGAAGAGGTAGTACAGGTCCGGGATGTTCTTGTTCCGGACGTCGTCGCCGTACTGCGTCGCTTCCGGCTGCACGGACTCGGGGCTCGCGTTGCTCACGACCGGGATCGCCTGCGGGTCAGTGTCTTGCGGCGGCGCAGCGTCGAGTTCGCGCTCGAGCGCAGCATCGTCGTCGCTGTCAGTGTCCTCTGCGTCGAGTGCGTGTGGCTGCTGCTGCTGCCGCTGTCGCGCAGAGTCTTCGCGGAGCTTCTGCTCGCGCTCGACTGCTTCGTGCAGCAAGTTCGTTGCGTGGTGCGTTGCGCTTGCGTCCCGCGGTGTGTCTGCTGCAGACGCGAGCTGCTCGTTCGAGGTGGATTGCACGGACATTGGAGCGTCGGGTGTCTGCGCTGCCGATGCGTGCGCGTCGTCGCTAGCGCTTGCGTTGAGCGAGAGGGACGCAAGCGGCGGCGACGAGGCAGTCGCAGCAGCGACAGCGAGAGCTGCAAGCGGCGCTGCGTCTGCGTCTGTGTCTGCGTCTTGCTGCTGCACCTGCTGCGCGAGTGCGCGCTCGTGGGTCGCCATGGCGAGAAGCGGGCGGGCGGCGGCGGCGGTCAAGGAGCAGCCACACGCGCGTCAACGACGGTTCTGAGATTTCTGCGGAATGCGCGCGCGCCGACTGGCCGATAGATGGACACACTCGCACTCGCAGCAGCGGCAGCAGGCGATGGCAATGGCGACGTGTCGTGAAGATGGCTCACTCGCTTGAGGCGCTGCGCTGGGGTGCGAGCGTCGTCGCCGTCGTGGTTGTCAAGCGCAGAGCAGACAGACCGAACGTCAAGGTCGAGAAGCCCGCGCAGTAGCAGCTGGTGCCATCAGGCGAGCCTCTGCTCTGGTGCCACCAATCACACTCAACGACACCACGACCCTCTCAAAAATGCTAGCGCTCGCAAGTGCAATGACAGGGTATGCGTTTTCAAGTTTGAGTGCGTACTTTTCTATATCGGTGCGTATTTTTCTCACAATGTGACTGTACGTTTTCGTTTCACTTGAGTATGCTGCATACTTATTCGAGTGAGGTGCGGATTTTTCAAACACCAGCACGGTCTGATCGCTCGCATCGCGCTGATCGCTTTTGAAGGGTATTACATCAACTGAAACACTTGCACGTGATAGGTGAGCTCGCCGCCACCACCCGATTGCCAGGCTCATGCATCGATCGTCTCGACCGAGGCGTGGAGTCCACATCGCACACATGGAGCATGGAGCATGCGCAGCTATGCTATTGTCCTGCAGTCGCGCCGAGATCCTCAAGCGCCGCAAGCACCTCACGCGCACGTTGAAGTCGCCGCATGAGCAGCGCAGGGCACGTCCGACTCGATTGACTGACTCGCATTCGCATTCACGCCCGCCCGCTCCTCTTTCAGACGCACTGAGTGGCTTGCGCCTTGCGCGTCACATTCACAGCGCACATTCGCATTCAGGCGAGCTCCGTCCGCCGATCACGCTCGGGAAGGCAACACGCAGTCGAGAGTGTGGTGTACAGGCAGCGCGCACACACACACACAGGAGCGGAGAGGGTACATTTCGTTCGAGGCCGCTTGTCTGTCTGCTGCTGTCTTGTGTGTTGTGTGCTGCGTGTGTGCGCGCGTCAAGAGCGCGTCAAGAGCCGAGCGCTGAGAGAGAAAAGCCTTCGTAAGCCCACTGGTGTCACGCCTCCACCTCGTCCTTCCTCTGAATGAATGATCTCTATCGAGTGGCTTCTCTGGGACGATGCGAGTCGCATACCCACGCCTGTGTCGTGCGATGATGGACGCTTTCAAGTAGCCAAACCAACCATTCGCATCGCACACAGTGTCTCGCGACTGTGGACGCTCGCAAGCAACGCATGTGACTGCGGGAAGCTCGCGCGCAAGCCAGCGCGCTTCGACACGAGCGCCAAGCGTGGAAGGCTTCTGGTGGACATGGCGCTCGCTAGTGCACGCACACCACACACTGGCACGAACTCTTCTTTCACACTGCACCACCTACCGACTCGTCCAAGGAAAGGATGCGTGTGCACCCGAACACACACACCACGTCACATCCACCTGCGCACTACTGGACTAAGACGCACGTGTGTGTGCCTCACAACGCACGGGCACTCCCACACACACACACATACCGAGCTAGCCTTGTTTCGTCGCCATCGCACTGCTGCGAGTGCGTACTCCAAAGGACACAATACGCAAGTATCGTTTCTTCTACAAAAATAGCCGACAATTTCTTCGATACTTCTTTCTTCAGCTCGACGCGCCACATCGAGGGGGTTTACACACTTCATTTGTATGCCTCCGCGTTTTAAGAGGGCAGCAGTAGGATAAAGAGGCTCCGGATCTTGAACCGACGCACCGATTTCGAACATCTCATGCGCGAGGTGCTGCTCGACCTCGACGTCGCAGCTCGCTCTCGCGTGTGTGTGCGTGTACGTGCTGCTGCTACTGCGCCGTACCGACGCGACGCACTCGTGCGCATTTCATTGCAGAACAAGAAGCCGGACGCGCCGGACGCGACTCGCAGCGCGTGCACACAGACACATCTGCACGACCGCGCTGCTGCCATGGCCGAGCGCACGCGTCCGTCCGTGGCCAAGCAAGAGGCGCTCATGCGGCTCATGAGCTCGGACCCGAGTCTCATCGGCTCGCTCGACGGCGACTTGCTCGCGTCGATCACACTCGCGTCGGAGCCAGCGGATGCGACTGCCAGGTCAGCTGCAGCAGCGATCTCGAGCCGCAAGAGCAAAGCGACTGCGACACCGCGCCGCACGCTCTTGGACCCGCGTCTGAGTCTCGACAGCGCTCCTCCGCTTCCTCCTCATCGCAGCAGCAATAGCACTAGCAACAGCAAGTACCCGACCACTGCAACAGCGTCAGCGAGTCGCACCAACGTGCAGCTGTACACCAAAGCGGCCGATGCAGCGCCAGCACCGAGCCACACGCCCAAGAAGAAGCACGTGCTGCTCCACTCAACGTCCGCTCCTGAACCGAACACCTCGAGTGCGAAGGACTCGCGCAGTCGCGCGAACGCAGTGGCGCGTGCGAGTCCAGGACGCCCGCCGCAGCGACTGCTCTCGCTCCTTGACGACAGCGTCTTTGCTGCGCACGGCGACCTCAAGACGACACGAGAGACGTCCAAGCCCACGATCAAGTCCGTCGCAGTGCAGCAGTCGCCACTGCCACCGTCGCTCTCGCCAACACGCACGAACCGCACGAAGAAAGCCAACAACCGCCGCGGACCGCAAGCGCCGTCGCTCTGGAGCGTCGAGCAGCAGTACGAGTTTGGCGGGAGCCACGCAATGCGCTGCAGTCTCAGCGACACTGCGGCTGCAGCTGGTGCCGGCAGTGACGACGTTGACGAAACGGACCAGAGCGCGATCGAGAGCACGCACAGCAGCAGCCACGGGAGCAACGACAGCGACGAGTCGTGCCTCAGCATGTCGTCTGTGAGCATGCAGGACAGCGGCAGCAGTAGCTCTACTACGCGCACGGGTGTGCTCATCGATCTCCCACCGCCGTCGACAAGCTCACGCGCCAAGACGTCGGCGCTCGTGATGGACCATCGGTGCTTCGTCGCGCGCGACCAGTGGGCCCCCAAGAACTCGCGCCGGTCGTGCTCGGTCTGTGAGCGGGACTTTAACGTCCTGCGCAAGCGCCACTCGTGCCGCATGTGCGGCGAAGTGATCTGCAGTCGCTGCTCGGTCTTTCGCGCCGTGAACCTCTCGGTCGTCGAGGGCAAGTGCCGCATCTGCTCGTGCTGCTCGGTCTCGTACCGAAAGAAGCTCGACGAGCTCACGAATGCACCGACGGTGCTAGCAAACGGTGCTTCCGACGCTGTCTCGTCGACAACGGAACCAAGTACGGAAGCGATGGAGTCGATCGCGCCGACGGCAGTGGCAGTGCCGCCACTCACTGCGTCGTCACTCTCGACACTGCTGACGAGTGGTGCACCTGCCGCAGACCGAGAGGACGACAGTGAAGACGACGAACGCGCGAACGCGAGCTACGACTCGGACCTCTCGACGCTCCTCATCGGCGACTACTCGTTCTCGAGCGCGTCGATCTCATCTGCGAGCGACGTCTCGCTCGCGAGCTTTGCGTCGTCGTCGCGCAACATCGAAGACGAACTCGAAGCGGCGCTCAAGGCGCGGCAGCTCGAGAAAGAGGTCGAAGCGAGTCGCAGTCGCATTCGCGAGCTCGAAGTCACGATCGCCGAGCAAGAGAACCAGCAAGAGCGCCTCTCCACGGAGCAGCAGGCTCAGCTCGACGAAGCTCGCCGCGTCATTAGTCTCTTGCAAGCGCAGCTCGAGCAGCAAGAGCTCTCGGCGCGCGAAGCCGCTGCGACGCGCGACACGCTCTGCCTCACGAACTTGCGGCAAGCGGAGACGTACACGACGGACGACGAAGAGAGCCGCGCGCTCAAGAAGAAGCTCAAGGTCCTCGAACGGCAGCTCCAACTCGCAGGCATCAACGTCGCTGAGGTCATTCCGTACGACGTCGCGAAAGCCAAAGTCGCCGAGATCACGCGGCGGCTCCAAGAGATCGGCTCGTCCGAGCTCGTGCTGGACGACAAGCAGGCGCAAGCCGCGGCGCGAAAAGAGTACTACAAGCTCGAGCAGGACATGGAGAAGTACAACACGGCGCTCGTGATGACCGATGAGTACATTGAAGAGGAGCGCCGAAAGGAGACGGCGTTCGAGGACGAACACTGCGTCGCGAACGCTGCCGCACTCGCGTTGCTCCGGTCGGCGATCCCCGTCGAGATCTCGCGCTTGAGCGAGCAGCAGCTCAAGCGCCTCGTGACACCGAGCGGCGCAGCGTTCCCGCCCGACCTGGCGAAGCGCCTCAAGCGCACAAACGTTCTGCAGCTCCTGCGCGTCGACCCAAAGGACATTGTGCGCATGCACCCGAGCGTGATCGAAGGCTTCCGGGCGACTGGACTCACGCTCTTGGAGCGCCGCGCACTGCACGTGGTCATGCAGACGCCGTTCCGCGAGTGGAAGCGGCAGCAGATGGACGAGATGAGCCAGAAGAAGTTCCAGTGGTACAAGAAGCTCCGTGACGCGCTTGTGAGCGCCGTCGCGAGCTATCGCCAGCACTGCACGTCACCTGAGTCTGCTCCAAGCGTAGACGAGAGCGACGCAGCGGCGAGCAGTGCATCGGCGCACACGTGCAAGCTCCTCGGTCTGTCGTGTCCAGTGCGTGCGGAAGCTCGCGTCGAGGCGCTGTACGCCACGGGACTCGGCTTCCCAGCCACCGACGTGTACTACGTCCAGGAGGTGATCAAGAGCGACCCAAACGGCGCAGGCGAGAAGGCGCTGCAAGAAGCGCAGTCGTACGCGCGCGAAGTGGTTGCGAACCAGCGCCAGCGCGAGCTCAAGACGCACTATCGCACGAGCATGCGAGACGTGGCGATGGCGATGGGTGCGCTCGAAGAGATCGACGCGGCGCTTGAGCGCCTCGAGACGCTCGATGCGCCGTGCGTCTTGCCGCTCGGCAGTGATGGCAGCGACAGCGCTGCGAGCCACCAAGAACTAGCGACAGCGTGCGAGTCGATTGTCCAGACCGCGCGGGAGCTCGTGCTCTTGCTCGCCAAGCGCACAGGCATCTGCGTCGTCGGCAAGCGCAACGCAGCGAACGACGAAGCCGACACTCGATCGCGACTCGAGCGGCAGAGCGCAGCACGAGCTGCAGCGTTCGTATGCAGCCTGCTCGACGACGTCCAAGCGTTCTTCGCGCGCGCTAGTGCCAGTGGCTCAGCGCTTGGCACGCTCCGGTTCGTGCGCGAGCTGCTCGTAGACGTGCAGGAGAAGAACCGCGCGCACGCAGCGGCGCAAGGAGACGTCGCGCAGAAGGACGAGGGGAACAGCGCGAGTTGCAGCAAGCGCGTGGCGTGGAGCGAGCGTCCACAGCCTACGACCGCAGCGAATGGCGCGTGTGAGCGCGGCGACGACGCTGCTAGAATACCAGAGCCGCCAGCGTCACTGAAGCGACCGTCACTTGCGGCCGTGCTGCCTACGAGCGCGTCGCTCTTTGATGCCATTCGCGCGCGCAAGCAGCAGCAGCAGAGCCAGCGCGCAGCTGCAGCGAGCGACGGCAGCAGCGCGCCGACAACTTCAGTGGAAAAGGCACCGGTCGCACAGCCACCGCTCGACCTCTTTGCCGCGATCCGTGCGCGGCAAGCAAAGCTCTCGAGTGCTCGAGCTGCCGCGACAGACGCGAGCACTACGACTGCGAGTGCGTAAGAGAGAGAGAGAGAGCGTCGTGCCTCGTACCCTGGTGGAGTGTCTGGGATCGCAGGTATCTCGCAGCAGCGCAGGGTAGAACACACCACTGTTGAGCAGAGCATTGCGCCAAAATCCACACTCTCTCTATTGCCAGGACTCGCTGTCGAGCAGCAGACACACACACACACACGCTCGCACGGGAAGCTTCCTCTCGGCTCCCGACTCTCGCTACTGCACCACAAAGCGCATGTTAATGGGCTTGGGCAGACGCTTGAGCAGCTCCATCGTCTCGCTCAGCCGCAGGTTCTCGGTCGAGTAGTTGTTGAACGACACGAGCCAGTCGCCTGTGCGGAGCTGCTCAATGCCAGGCGAGAAGCCCGCGCCAGTGAGGCGCGACACCACGATCTGTCCGTTCTTGCGCTTGAACGTGATGCCCAGCGGCCCTTCGCGCCAGCACACCCAGAGCTCTGGCAAAGGCAGCGGGCCACGCGGAGGCGATGCACTGCCGTGTGGCCGCTGCCGCATCACGTCCGAGTCGTCGAGGTCCGAGTACGAGCTCATGGTCGTGCCGCCGAGATGCGTGCCATTGCGCTGGCGCTGGGCTTCAATGTACTGCTGCCGCAGCTCCTGGAGCCGCGTCGTTGGCGCGGGCGGCGCGGGTGCCTCAAGTGGAAAGAACGACGCGTACTGCGGTGGTGGCGGCAACGCGCCAAACGCGTCGGCTTCGTGCGCAGGTGGAAACGCCGGTGGGGGCAGTGGCAACAGCGCTGCACTCGGAAGGTGGCGGTCGGACGCGACGCTCGTGCTTTCGCTCGCCAGCGGCGACCCTGGTGCAGCGCGTACAGAGTCGAGGACGTGATCGAGCGACCGCCCGGACTGCGTAAACATGTCGAGGTACGACGGCGGCGGCGGCAGCGCAGTCAGCTCTGGCGTCACAACGACACGGCCAGCCTCAATGTCCGAGAACCGCGGGAGACTGCTCGCTGGCGCAAACGGCACGCCAGTGTGTTGCGGCGGCGCATAGGCGTTGCTCGCTTGGCTCCCAGTCTCTGAGACGCTGTCGTAGTCCAAATCCCCGCGCTCCGAGTGCGCAGTGATCGGCGGGTGCATCCGGATCGTCGCGTCGACTGTACTCGACGGGTACGGCGCCGTGCGCGTTTGCCACGTGTCGCCATCGCCGCCGTCGTGCGGCGGGTGAATCGGATGGCGCGGTGCGTGACGCGTCCCAGCGCTCTGCGCGCGTGTGAGACTGTGGAGCGGCAGCGCCGGACCAGCGCCATTGCCTCGAGCAACAGCAGCCGCTTCTACTTCGCGGAGCTTGCGGAACGACGGCACTGGTCCAGACGGCGACGCGGGTGCTGGCGCTAACGTCATCGGCACACTCGTCTCAGCGACGTCCTCGCGTGGCTTCTCAAACACGAGCACGACAGGCTTTGGAACGGTCTTGAGGAGCTCGAACGCACCGGCGATGCCGCGCGACGCGACGTCAACGTCTGCGATGCGCACAAAGATGTCGCCGGGTGCGATCTCTTTTGTCATCACTGGGTTCCCAGCGCCGGTGAGGCGCGAGACGTACACGAGTCCGCGGCTGCCAGACTTGATCTGGATCCCCAGCGGTCCGTCCGACCAGTGCACGCGGTACTGCCGCGGCGCAAGTGGCGGCTGTGTTTGCGGCGCTGCCGCTGCTGCAGGTGCCGGCGCTACGTCACTTGGCAGTGGCGCTTGACGTCGAAAGCGCAAGAAGATCGGCTTTGGCGCGCGCTGAAGCATCGTGATCGCACTCTTGAAGCCGATCTCGTGCGTCTTGTAGCCGTTGATGATCAAGAGCACGTCACCGGCGCTGATCTGTGCGACCGACGGACTCACGCCGACGCCGCTTGCAGTCTTGACAGTCGGGTACCCACTGCGGTGCTTCAAGCCGCAGCCGAGCGGTCCGCTGTCCCATACGACATCGTACTCAGGCACAAGCGTCGGTGTCCGGCGCGCACGGTCGTCAAGACCGCGGACATCGTCGCGCGACACCATCACGAACGACGCGTCCTGGTCGGTCACTTCGACTGTCCCAGCAGACGACGTCGGCGATCCGACTGCCGCTGGCCCTGGTGCAGTCCCAGCAGTGCTATTGTGGCTATACGGTGGCGGCGGTGGTGGTGGCGACAGCGCGCCAGCACCAGTCCCAGGTCCACTCATGATGCTCGGCGGCAAGGCGTTGAACTTCATGGGCTCGAACTCGAGCTTGAGTGGGAACCGCGGGTGCTTGAGCTGCTCAATGATCTCGAGGAACGGCACGCCCTGGACCGAGATGCCGTTCAACCCGATGAGGACGTCGCCAGCGCGCGCGCAGTGGAGTCCTAACGCGGTGCCTTTCTTGTTCACGCGGCGGATCACGACTTGCCCTGCAGCGTTCGCTTTGAAGAGCAAGCCAAGCTGTCCACCTTCCCACGTGATCACGTACGCGTCGTCGTCTTCATCGTCCTCGTCCTCGTCATCTGCCATGAACGTGCGGTTGTTGCTCGCAGCGCCGTAGTCAAAGTCGAGCGGCTGAGCGCCAAAGAACCGCGCCGCGTCTGGCGTTGGCAGCGACGCAGCGTCGTCGACGAGCTGCAGCGCCGACGCATTGCCTTCTTTCAGTGACAGCGCCTGGAGGCGCTCGTACGCTGTGAGCGCTGGCTTCTTCGCAGCGTCAATCGGCGGCGGTGGCGACAGCGAGGAGGATGCCGCCGTGGTGCTTGGGACCTGCTGTGTGGATGTCGCCAAGGCGCCGCTCGCAGGCGTGACCGCGAGCTCGTCGATGCCTGGCTCATTGCCAAAGCCCATGAGTGTGTTCATCTTCTGCAGTCGCAGCTGGATGTACTCGTCGGGCGGGAGCGAGTCGTCGCCAAAGCCCGAGTCGTCCGAGCCCGCCGAGTCGGAGCGCAAGCCGCGCGCGCCGTTTGCATTCGCGCTCGTGGCGTCGTCCATCGAAGTGGTGATGGTGTGAGGGGAGAGGAAGTTCATCGCGGTGGAGCAAGAGCAGTCGCGGCAGTGGCAGCGACAGCAGCGTGTGCCAGCAGCAGGAGCACGCGTACGAGCAGCAGCAGCGTCGTTGTTGTCTTCGGCTCTTCTCGCCTTTGCTTTGAGTGTGTGCTTGGTGATGAGAACCGGACTCAAATGCGCACCATATTCACTAAATAAGTACAGACTATTTGTGCAAATGCGTTTGATGCTGGCTTTACTATGGAAACAAATCGACTACATATATTAAATGAATGTGAGTGTGTCTGGACTTGGGGCTGCGACGATCAACTCTCTCGCTGGCACAACGCCATCGTCGAAGCGATAGAGGGCACCATGACAACGCGAGCATGAGCAGCTAGCGTGCAATGAGCAATTGAGCGCAAGGGCGAACTGAACGAAAGTTCCAAAGGTCCTCGACAATTAGACAACAATGTAACCCATCCAAGAATTACATTAGAAACATATTTTGGTGCTTGATCTCACAAGCGAGCTGGCGAACTATTGGTGCTCAATAGTTCAAACACACACAACTCGTGGATCCATCTAGACGTTTCTTTGTTCAGACCGGATGGTTCGATAATCAAAGCCACATAAGAAGACAACCTTGAAGGTGTTTGGTTACCATTTTGACTTTGAAGTGTTGTAGAAGTATCAAAATCAAAACGATAGCCGAACACATCATTCGGTAGTTTGCTCGCTGGGCGTGAAAGCAACATACATGTTGCGACGGTTGTTAGTTAAGATGGCTTCGACACAAAGCACGCCCAAGAGACACTGATTGGTTGAAAAACGGAAATGGGCAGTATTATATCGCAAACATTTTTCTTGTTTGTGCAGGAAGTGACTTTACGGTCAATGCACTTTGACCGTGTTCGACAAATTGGAATTTGTATCGGAACATGCGGTTGGTGGTGCGCGCATTCCACTAAAGGGAAGGCCTTGACGAAGCTGTTCATTCAAGTTCCTGCTCGCCATTAGCAACACAAGGTGAGTTTGTGCTTTCCGAAGAAATGTGTTGGATCTGTATGCGCATGCTATGATTAACGACTCGGATAATGGGCACGTTCACCTTCAACAAGAAGATCGCATTGCGCGGGTAACAGGCGGGCTGTTGGTAACAGAGTACGTCGCGAAGCTTGACGATTCGGAAGTTCGCGCGTCGACTCGCTGCGTTGTGTCTCCAAGTTGCCCTGTGATGGGAAAGTAACACGTACGTGATGCGTCTGACTCAACACGAAAGCTCTATCGAGTAGTACTGACCGACCGCACGTGCACATGCTCATTCATGGCGCAGTTGCAAGTCCCCTGAAGACACTACCGCGCAACCTCTGTTATGTTTGCTCGTTGTGGGCAGCATTGGCCGACGACGGCGGTTATGCCTCGCGATCCTTTATCACGACATACCACGACGTCGCTGCCACGATGGAAGGAATCAATATTATCAGGCCCAACGACGTCTCTGCAGGTGATGATCATTGGAACTGTTGTCGCGCAGAAGAAAGGATAACACCATCCAAGCTGACCCCTAGTCGTGGTGAGAAGGAGGCGAAGAAGGCGATGCGCGTCTACAGCGCAAGTCACCACCAACACCCAAGGAGAAGCGTCGCGTGCTCGCTGCCTTCGAGAGGCGCGACGACCGACGTGCTATTGCGCAGCACAACGGCATGGCGCTCTCGACTGTGAGGCGTGTCGTCGAGACTGGCCGCGTGGAAAACTGGATGTGTCGTCGTCAGGGCTTCAGGGCTTCACGTCTAGGGTTCCATCATGCCATGCGATGCCAGGCGTAGCCAGAGCGAGAGCGAGCAAGAGCAAGAGCGAGACCACCACCACCACCTCTGCCAATGGACCAGCAAATCGATCAGCAAATCCGCGCAGCATTCCTCGCGTTCGCGGCGCAACTCGTTCTGGACGGAGGGGTCCCCACTATCACAGTGGCTGCTACGATCGAGTGCGCGAGCGGGACGCACGAAACAACAACCGCGGCAACATCATGCAAGCATCGCAGGTTGCCGCGCTCCGGATAATTGGGCTACAGAGCGACCATGCAACCCTGCACCAGCACCACCGACCACCCCACCGGTACCAGCTCCAGCTCCACCAGCTCCAGCTCGAGCACGAACGCTTTGGTTCGGCGAGAGCGAAGCCCAGAGCGCTGCGTCTCTGCTCTCAATTATCAAGATGCTCGAAGAGGCAGAGACAGAGATCATGGTAGTTGTATTCATCTTTACATGTCCATTGCTATCGAGCAAGTTAGTTGAGGCATCAAGAGAGGGGAAGTCAAGTGTAGGGTGAGAGTCATCGTCGACGCACACGAGTACCCCAGACACTCGCAGGCGGCGATCCAGACCCTGCTGGATGCTGGCATCCCGTCGGCACTTGCGCAGGACGAACCTCGGCTGGTTTGAGGCACCACAATTGGTGCATTATTGATAGAAAGATCCTGTTGAACGGGCCCCTAAACTGGAGTGGCCAAGGGACTCGGGACAACCGGGAGAACGTTGTGGTCCACAGAGATTTGGACTTCATTCGGGACTACTTGGATAAGTCTGATGATCTGCACACACTACCTCAACAATGCATAAAGTACATCGGTATAAAAAATGACTTGTCTATTATTGAAGGGGTAGACAGAAGTATGAGGAATGAGTGATGATGAGTGATGGTAAATTATACGACACTATACAAACTCC
>JAASFT010000404.1:0-20915 GCA_023333885.1 Globisporangium parvum
CCCGAGAGCAGCTTCGTCGAGACGACGACGTCAGCGCTCCAGCCAGCGGGGGCGTGTCCGCCCCCAACGGTGCTCCACACCACAGGTACGTTCGTACGCCAAGCTCAGTGGACGCCATCGTCATCGCTCAGTGTGCTGTCTGTGCTTGGAGGCTAATGAATCACCGACCGCGCCGCCTCGCTTGTGCTCGACCACGCAGGCAGCTCCGTCGCTCTCAAGATCAATCCGCCAGTAGATGACGGCGGCGACGTTGGCGCGAAGACGCACACCCTCTCTAGCGGGAGCTTTGTCGGTGCAGTGGCAGCATGGCGAGCGACCGGGATCTACCGAACAATGGCGCTGTGTCTTTCATTGAGTGGTGGCGGTAGTATTCGCAACTAGCGCTTACGGCTGCACGACCTTCCTCGCCTTTGCGACGAACGGGACGACGTAGCCTGTGACGCCGAGCGTCACGGGGTAGAACGCAGACGAGAAGACCACAGCCGCCGCGTACGACCCGAGCGCCGTGCCAACGTCTTCGACGCCGATCTTTGCGAGCAGTGGCATCACGTCGACGCCTTGCTGGATGACTGCGTACAGTCCACACACAACGCCGACGCCTGCGAGTCGCGAGCCCATCATGTACGCCGCGCCGTAGTTGTCGACAACGTCTTTCGCTTTCTCCATCGCTTTCACGACAAACGCCGGCGTCGAAGGCGATGCGCTAACGTCTGGCACTGGGCGACTGAGCATCACAACCACCACGGCACGAGCGCATCCACGTCAGCACGGGCTCTGTTCTCGTACAGACAGGCACTCCTGTGCGGACCGCCGTTGCTCAGTGACAACCATCACACTATCGAACGTACTTTGGTAATGCGCCAGTCAAGTCGGACAAGCGCACGCGCGAGAAGACTGGGAACGCCTTTGACACTGCAGCAGCCGCAGCGAGGTCGAGCGGGAGTCGAAAGCGCCGGAACGGACGGCTCGCAGCGAACGCCAGTGCGAACTCGGGCGAGAACTCGATGCCTGGACATCGTACGGTGGCATGGAACGCGTGTCAGCTCTCTCTCTCTCTCTCTCTGCGTGCATGCTCACACAATCGAATGCGTCGCACCTGTGAGCGTCAGGACACTGTACATCGCGCCAATGCTCCCAATGTCGGACGCAAAGAGTACCGCGAGCGTCTCAGCTGGGTGCTTCTTGATCGAGCTGTTGAGCTGCTCGACGACACGGTTGAGGAACGGCAGCGACGTGTTCGTCGTCGTCTGCGCTGACCCGCTGTCGTTGTCGCTAGTACCAGTGGAGCTGCTGTAGTCGTCGGGCAGGTTCTTCTTGGAGTTGTTTGGCGGTGGTGCACTTGCTGCTGTCGAGAAGAAGAGCTGAGTGCATGCACCGCCGCCGCCGCTGCTGCTCTTGTGCCACACAGCGCGAGTGGTCGGCGCGACTGCACCACGCGTCGACGGCAGTCGACAGTGCGGCGAGCGCTGCGCGATCGTGCTCGAGCGAGGCGCGAGTCGGCGCGAGAGCAGTGCCATTGTCGTCTTGCGCGCAGGCATCGCCATCGCTGCGGAGGCTGCTGCTGCTGAGGTCAATCGCTTGGTCGCAAGTGTTTGTCTGCATAAGTTAACATGGACGCAAGTGTCTTGACGTCCATTGTTGTTCATTCACTTCAACTAACTATGCAAAATGTCCAATACTGTACAGAGGATACAGCTATAAAGTGGAGGACAAAAGTATACGGCCACCACTTGTTCGAATTGAGCAACGCTGTTTAGATATGTAATTGACACGATCACAAGAAGCACAGCAATGCGCACATACAAACATCACGATTCTGAGGGCGGACAAAACAAACGGCCACCAGACAGGTATACAAAACCAAATATAAACGAATGGCTCATAATTCCGGAATTGGCACTTCCCAATCGATCAGACGTCATGGGGCGAGGAGCGCCGCTCACGAAGAAGTTGGCCGCATCAAAGGCCTCGCTGAATGCGGAGCGTCAGCGCTAGAGATCGCGCGTCGCCTCGGTCGCTCTCGTGACGCTGTGTCATGTGTGCTCAAAGGCACCGCGCGCGCCAAGACACAAGGCAGACCAGCGAAGCTGAGCGAGCGAGAGACTCGTCTTCTCGTGCGCACAGCAGCATCAAGCGACAACACAGCCCCGCAGCTGCAGCAAACGCTCTCGCTTCCGTGCCACGAGCGCACCATGCGTCGTGTGCTTGCTCGAGTCGACTTCCTGTCCTACGAGAAGATGCAGCAGACTCTCGCTTTGACAGCGGCGCACAAGGCGGTGCGACTCGCATGGACGAAAGCGCATGTGGTCAAAGGGGACGTTTGGGAGAGAACGATTTTCAGCGATGAAAAGAAGTTCAATCTCGACGGCCCTGATGGCCACAAGAGGTACTGGCGTGACTTGTGCCGGCCGCCCCGCACGTACGTGAAGCGTCAAATGGGTGGTGGGTCTTTGATGGGTTGGGGGGCATTCAGTTCGTGCGGCAAAAGCCGACTGGCCTTCCATTGCGGATGACAGACCTCTGTTGAATACGTCCACACACTATCAGAGTACTTACTACCCTTTACTCACTTGCGCTATGGTACTGAGTTCGTCTTTCAACAAGACAACGCGCCAATTCATGTGAGTCGCGAGACGCGCGAGTTCCTCGACGAAATGAGTATCGAGGTCGTGGGGTGGCCAGCTCGCTCCCCCAACCTCAATCCCATCGAAAACCTGTGGGCGATACTATCAAGCAAAGTGTACGAGAACGGCGCCCAGTACAACACAGTCAAGGAGCTTGCGGAAGCAGCCGAAAGCGCGTGGAGTGCCATCAGCAACGAGACGTTGCGCGCGCTGTTCGACTTGATGCTGCGGCGTTGCATTGAAGTCATTGAGCGCCATGGTGACAAAACCAAATATAGATTTCGATAATATAGGTTTTTGTATACCTGTCTGGTGGCCGTTTGTTTTGTCCGCCCTCGAAATCGTGATGTTTGTATGTGAGCTCGCTGTGTGTCACAGCGTAAGCTGTGTGGCGCGCATTGCTGTGCTTGTGATCGTGTCAATTACATATCTAAACAGCGTTGCTCAATTCGAACAACTGCATCTGAGAGCAAGTCGAGAAGCGGTGGCCGTATACTTTTGTCCTCCACTTTATAGCTGTATCCTCTGTACACTTGCTAGTTCAATCGATTGACGTAGAATTTGAGGGAAGCAGCCGATGGTTCAAATCAGTCTCAAACGACGACTTGAAAAAGGCAGAAGACCCTCTGCATCTCCTATCTTTAACACACAGACATCGCACACATACAAAAAACAAATATAAAGTGCATTTGGGCAAATAGGACCCGACGTGAGTGCGACAAACGCCACATAAAACCGAATTACACTCGGTTGACTTCAATAAAGTAATCATTTACAGAAACCAAAAGGGCACGGCTTGAGAGCACCATAATGTTCAAGCCAATACATATTTTACGGTATTTCAACCGCAAAGCTCGGCTTCGGCTCGTTCGGCTCGTCAAAACTAAACCTGCAAGAACTAGTACTCAAACCACTTAATCGCCTTGTTATCTTGAGTACATACTTTTAGACCGCATTTGGTACGGGGTACGTAAATGAGTGCCAAAAATGTTTTGATTTTTGTATTGGCTCAAACCACTAAATAGCCTTGTTATCTTTAGTATACCCTTTTTAGACCGCATTAGGTTCGAAATCGAACGTAAGTGAGTGACTACAAATAACATATCGATTTTTGTATCGGCTTGGACATCACGGTACTGTGTCGCCAACTTCAACTTTCTCCTTCACGCTTGACGCACGATGCACGCCTTGGCACGACATGCCATGCCAATCTCTCGCTCTCGCCCTCGCCCACATCCTCTCGACGAGAATACCACATAAGCAAGCACCAAGTAAGAAAGGATGACCGCGCGCGTACTCTGGCTTCGCGCTGCCGCGAAGGCCATGGTCGCTGAAGGCGCTAGCGTCACTACAACCGTAAACATGCTCAACTGCGACTGCCGCAAGTGCGTCACTGTACGCACGGCCACGCGCTTGCGCGCGGAGGCGATCGAAGAGAGTGCGCCGCGCGAGCAACACGACTCACTATCGTCAATGAGCGCATGGACATCGATCACGAGCGCTCGCGACTCCAAGACGAACTCGCAGTCCTCGCACTCGATAGAGAGAGCCTCGCTCAAGAATGCGCACCTCGCAATCCTGAGTGAGAACGCGAAGAAAGCGAGTTCAATCAATGTGCGCGACGCAGACCTGCTCCACAAGCAGCGCGAGCACCAGGAGGAGGTTCGCAAGGCACTTGACCGGCACCTACAAGAGGCGAGCGTGCAGAGCGAGGAGCTGTCGCGGCGCTAACAGGCGATTGCAAGCTAGGCCGCTGACCCACCAGCCACCGCTCAAACCCACACCCACACACTCAGCATAAGTGCCACGCGCCGCCATCGCGAGCTCTACAGGAACCAAGCAGAGATCGACAACTTACTGTTCCTGATTGACACGACCAACAACACTCTCGAGATCGGTGTCTTCATCTTTTCGAGGCGGTACGTGTTGTGTTGTTTCGTGAACTAGCTAGAGCATGCGTGCTTTCTGTGATAGTCGTGGATATTGCTTAATGAGGCTCAGGCCTGTAGGCCATGCATATAAAATCCTCTCATGGAGGAATGGTTGGGTGGATCGTCGGACCCCTTGAAGTTCCCACCTTCAACGTTTATTTGTGGCCCCAACTACCATCTCGAACATTCTGTTGTAACTACTTCTCAATTTACCATGAATACAACGATCGCTTCACGGTGCTTCTTCACTTCCAAGACTGGATCTTCCAGAGAACGCTCTTCAGCGTCGTGCCAACATCAACTTTGCGACAGTCTTCTCGAGACTGAGATCGACCAAGCACATTCCATCGCTCAGCTCGTCGAGGAACTCCGTGTTACTCACTCTTAGATCGTCGCAATATGCTGAAGACCAAACTCCGCGTCAATGACTATCACGACCGCATCCGCAACTACTTCGGCTGCGATTATCTTCTCTGCGTCCAACAACGTCCGGTTAGCACGCTGAACCCCTTTGTTTCAGACCGCAGTAGGTACGGAATCGTACGAAAGTGAATCAGTGGAAATATGTTGATTTTTGCATCGGCTTGAACATCGCGGTATTGCTTGTGTGTGGTCCACATCCATGACAAATAGACTATGTACACCTGCGACTATCTTCCAGACTATTCAGAAAGCAATGATGCAGATCTTGTTGTGGCTGACGTGGTCAGCCGGTCCTGCTACCGTCGCTTTGTGTTTTCACTATCCACCCTTTGTTTTCGGTGTTAACGCACTGGGCACGTTAAGCTTGATTTCAGTATGACCGGGCAGCTGTCGTTGCTTGGTAGTGAAGAAAGCGTGCTTCACTATCGGCCCTTGTCCCTCGCATACAGTTTATAAGTTTGCGCGACCATGTATCGGTGAAGTAGTCGTGCGTACTTGAAATCTGTATGCGAGCGACAAAGTACGATCGATCTGCTTGTTCTTTACAAAACAACGCAATCCATACAATATCCGCTTTTCTCTACAAAACAACACAATCTATACAATATCCAAATATCGTACCGTACGAATTGGAATATGTCCAACACCTCGATTTTTGTTCCTTCACTTTGACTCGAACGCATCTAATTGGGTAGCATACATTTATCAAGTCAAACGAGCACGAGAACGTTGTGGAGGTGACGCACGACCTGAACGACCTGAACGAACTGAACGTCTCCAAGCGAGTACGTACGAGCAGCAGCGTCGAGAGTTGACGGCGACGACGACCGAGCAAGTGCTAGAGCAAGTGCTAAGGCAAGTGCTAGAGCAAGAGCGAGCCGCGGGAGCAAGCAGAGGACCGCAGACTTGGCGATGGCGGCGCGCAGTGGCGTGACGCACCAAGCAAGTGTGCGGCGACCAGATGCATCGTCGTCCGCGAATGCAGCAGCGCACACGCTCGGGTATCACCATCAGCGCACGCGCAGTCGCGACGACCCGCACCTGCTCTACACGACTGCAACAACGCGCACGAGCGACGACTTGGACGAGCACGAGTCCTCATCGCTTCATCAACAGCAGCAGCAGCGCACGTCGCAGAGCAGCCACGACTTTTCAAACGACGACAACAGCAGCGAGTCTGTGCGGAGTCGGTACCAGTCGGCGCGCGACCGCGTGTCGTTCCTCTCGCGCACGCCGATCGAGGAGTTCATTGCCAAGTACCAGGTGATCAAGTGCTCGTGGCGCGGCAAGTACGAGCGCATCCTCGCACTCGCACCCACGCGCTTCTGCACGATCGACCCGAAGGACTTTGAGGTCACGAACACGTGGTCGTTCCAGGCGCTGCTGAGCATCACGCTCGACGCGAGCGACCCCGAGGTGCGTCCTGAATGATGAGGCTTGGATGGCCATGACGTGCTACTAGACTCACGACGTTCGCTCGGGCTGGCACGTCTACATGCGCTAGGGCTTCACGCTGCTGCTCAAGGGTCCGAAGAAAGACGAGCAGCTGAAGCTCCGATGCCGCTTCCGGTCGTGGCTGCTCTCGGACTTGTTCCGACTGCAGGACCAGATCCTCCAGCGCCGATCGAAGGCGGAGAACCAGTTCGTGTGCACCAAGTGGTCGCGCAAAGACTCGAGCGTGCGCTGCGTGCTCGAAGTCGGTCTTGACAGTGTCACGGTCACGTTTGCTGACGGCGCGCCGCGGTCCAAGTACCTGTACGTCGACATGGAGCACCTGTCGAGTCTGAGCGACTCGCCAGATGGCTTTGCCATCGGCTACGCGGGTCGCAGTCGCCTGTTCTTTAGCGACAAGCGCGGTCCGATCCTCCAGCGCATCCAGCGCGCAGCAGAGGCGATCGGCTGCATGATCCGCGCGAAAGGCGGGAGCACAGTCGAAGGGCTCAAGCACGAACGGAGCGAGTACGGCACGGCCGTTGGGAACCCGTTTGTGCAGTTCAGTGTGCGGAAGCACACACCCAAGTACGGGGACCCAGTCGAGCGCACGCTCTCGCTCCATGAGAAGCACTTGGTCGAGCTCGACGACGACCGCGCCGTCGTGTCCTGTCTCGAGTACAAGCGCATCGGCGTGCTCGTGCGGCAGCAGCGGAGTCCAGACGAGTTCGAGGTCCAGTACAGCAACGGCGAGACGCGCAAGTACGTCTCGTCGGACCGCGACGGTGTCCTCGCTGCGCTCTACGACCTCTGTGTGACGTGCAATGAGAACCCGGAGCTGTTCATCAGCTGCGGCGCGAACGAGCGCGGACTGCGGCTGCTGCCGTTCTTTGCGACCGAAGACGCAGCGGAGACCGCGTCGTTCTTTGGGGACTCGTCGATTGGCAGTAGCTTCCTCCATCGCCTCGCGACGGTCGGGAAGCTCGGAGGGTCGCAGAAGATGGGCGACAAAGGGTGCGTATGCTTATGTGCCCGTCAGTGGCAAAGCTGGCGCATCGATTGACTGACTCACTGGACGTGTGGATCGTGCTGTCTGCCTGTAGCTTTGTGGAGATCGCGGCCGAGTTCAACGCAAACGTCCCAACGAGCGGGCTCGTGTACAACACGAAGCAGTCGGTCATCTCGGACGCACTGCGTCCAATCGGCGCGCAGCTCTACTACATCTCCAAGTCCAAGCCGCTGCCGTCGCGCTCGGCTGTGACGCTCCTGCAAACGCTCTGCCGCATCGCGTCGTCATACTACGGCTTCCGCGAAGTCGCACAAGTTGGACACATGGCCGACTCGATCACAAACCTCTTGCGCTACGGCGACGAGTTTGCGGTCTTTTGGACGACGCTGCTGCTGCGAAAGCTCACCGCGCACATCATCCCGACGACCATCAGTACGTACTGAACCGCGTCAGATGTGACAGCCTGGCTGCGTAGACGCAGAGTACGAGGTCCTCACAGCGTCCTCATGTACGGTTGTGCGTGCCTGCAGATCTGGATGCGTCGTCGATCCAGTTTTGCGACGACGTCGAGGCGTTCAACAAGAGTCTGCTGTTTGGGAACACGTACTTGGTGCAGTCGCTGCTCAGTCACTTGGACGGCGTCGAGGTCGAGCGGCGGGCGTCGCGCACAGAGCACCAGAGCAGCTCGTCTGCGCCGCGCCGCGTTGGGCCGCTCGTGCTCATGGGACTGCTCCAGACGCTCGAAGGCTGTCTCTGCTCGCGCAAAGCGACGACTGGCGCGAGCGAGTTCCAGGTCCTCGTCGCAGAAGTCGCAAAGCGCTACAGCATGCTGCTCAAAGTGCTCTTCCAGTCTCGCTGTGCGACGACTGTCGAGGCGTGTACGTACTTGTCACTGCGCTCTTCTGTCATTACATCCATCTAGTCGCTTGAGTGCGAGTGCTCACCTGTCTCGTGCGTGCGTGTCGATGATCCAGGCACTCTGCTGCTCAAAGCGACGCTTGAAGAGTGCGACCCAGCGGTTGCGACGCAGATCCGCGACGCCGCGCTGGTTGAAGGCATCGTGCTGCGGCACGTGTACCAAGCAATCTTTGACCCGTCGTTCGACCAAAGATGCGTGAGTCGGTACCTCATTTCGCTCTGGATGAGTCACCACCGGGCGTCGCAGCAGTTCTTGGCGCGGATCCTCCCTGCGGGGTTCTTCCCGTTCTTGAAAGAGCCACCGCTGTCAACGAGCGAGCTGGAAGAGCTCGACCAGCTCGAGCTCGAAGCCATTGGGATGGAGCGCGAAGATGCGCGCGAGTTCAACGACGACGAGCGGCTGTCGTTCCTGAGCGACTCGACGTCTCCGGACGAAATCTCTGGCGTCGCAGACGACCCGCACTTCTTTGGCTCGGACGTTGTGCAGACAAGAAACATCCACGCGCGGTCTATCTCTGCTGGCGAGCTCGGAGCGAGTCTGCCGCTCGCACAAGCAGGTCCTCGTCGTCAGTCCATGTCGCTCGCGCGGTCGTCGCATTCGTCAGATGCTCGGTCGTCCGTGTCCTGGATCAGCGCCACAGTGCGCGAGTCGTTCCACACGCAGATCGAGACCGACCACACGAAAGCGCGGATGCGGCAAAAGCTCCAGAGCTCGGCGAGCGCAGGTGCTGAGAGCAACGCGACGCGCCAGCACCAGGCGCGTGGCAACGGCACGCAGCAGCGCGTGCGCAAGCGCGACATTGCGTACGGCTTCATCTCTGGCGCGCTCTCGAAAGCCAAGTCGGAAAAGCTCGTGACGCGCCGCTCGAGCAAGACCTTGAAAGACGGTGCGGTGCACGCGACTAAGGCGAGTCGGCGGCAAGAGAACTTCCGGCTGCTCTTCTTCATGCTCAGTCGCGACCACGAAGAGGTAGATCTGATCTGGAACCGTGCGACGCGCGAAGAGCTCCGGCGCGCTCTCTTCCTCGAGATCGAGCGGTTCTCGAAGTACCAGATCAGCCACGGAAACGGCAAAGCGCTGTGGAACTACGAGGACTTTCACGTCCAGTACGCATCGCTTGCGCACGAAGTCGTGATCGGCGGCTGCTACGTTCGGATCGTGAGCGATCTCGTATCCAAGCACGCCATGGCAAGTGATGGCCAATTAGACGCAGAGGACGCGTACGTGGTGCTCGCGTCTGAAGATGTGCCAGTGCGCGAGCCGAAGACGTTGATCGCAGCGCTGTACCGTCGGATCCTCCGCGAGAACATTCACGCCGAGTACCGCAACGACCTCGAGCTGTCGCTGCTGTGCCTCAAGAGCCTGTCGATCGTGAGCGCAGCGCACGCGAGTCGCTCGGACGCGACAGACTTTGACGAGATCGGCTACTTGACGACGCTCATGCGCGAGACGGTGCACGTGCCGATTCTCGAGAGCCTCCACGAAGTCGTTCGGTCGCTCTGTCGCTCGGCGACGAACGCGCGGCGCTTTGCGACGAACGAGGACAGTGTCGAGACAATCGTGAAGCTGCTTCAGATGGCGCACATCACGGACCGGACGACGAAGGTTGTTGATTCTGAGAAAGTGTGGATCTTGGAGAGCCCAGACGGCGACTCGTTCGGGCCGCTCTCGGTCGACGACATCAAGGCAGAGCACACAGTGCGCAACACGGACTTGACGCAGTGCTGGGTCCGTCGGCGCGACGACCGCGTCTCGCAGCACGCAGTGGCACGGACAAAGCTCATGGAGAACATGCAGCTGCGGTGGGAAGTCGGGATCCACGGCAGTCTCCATCCGCTGCAAGTGGCGCACGACGCCATCGACATTCTGCTCGCGGCTGCGCGGAGCAACTCGCTCCTCGCATTGCCGAATGCGGTCACAAGCGTCGATGTCGGCGACGGTGGGCTCTACCCTGCACCACGCGTCAAGTGCTCGCTGTGGGGCTACACGCGTCAGCTCCTGCCGCTGCTGCTCCGAGTCGCAACTCCACAGCTGAGCCACAAAGTCGCCGTGCTGCTCGAGTTCCTCTTCTCGGACGAGCTCGCAATCACGCGGTCGCGCGATGAGCACGCAACGAATCGCTCGTCGCTGTTCTACTGGGGCATGTACTTCATGGTCTTTGTCGCAGACACGTCTCACTTCGACGAAGTCGCGGGCTTGCTCCAGTCGACGCATCTGTACCAGAGCGGCTTTGGCGGCCGGAGTGCGCTTGCGAGCATCCTACCGGACGCGATGATCCAGCATCTCTCAACTGCGCCTCCGAGTGACTTTAGCCGCGTGTTCTGCGGCGCCATGGCGACACCGTCCGTGATCTGGAGCCCAAGCATGCGCGAACGGCTCCGCGCGAGTTGCCTCGCGCATCTGCACGACTACCTCGCGATTGTCGAGGAAGACGTGACGAGCGCGTGGAAGTTCTGTCACATGGCGCCAGTGGCATTCGACGAGCTCGCGAACGAGCTCTGGTGCGGCGACGTGTACATTGGCAAGTTCTGCGAGACGGAGGAGTTCCGCGTGAGAGACCCAACTGCGTTCATGCGTCAGCTGAGCCAGCAGTGGCGCACTGAGGTCGCGCGCAAGGCTGCAGTGTTTGATCATGCGCAGGCGGCGCGGTTCTTGGGGCTGTCAACTGAAGTCGCTGCGACGGATCTCCCAGTGATCCGAGAAGGCTTCCGGCAGAAAGCGATGGAGCTCGAAGACGAGCTGTTCTCGTCGCTCGAGTACGATGTGAGGTACGGCTGTGCTTGTGTCGCTTGTGTCGCTTGTGTCGCTTGCGTTTGCTGGTCGTGTGGTGAGGGTGAGCTGTGTGAACGAGTGAGTGCTGACGCTTGCTATGTGCTGTGGATCGTAGACTCTCGAGTCTGAAAGAGGCGTACTTTGTGCTCACGTGCCCTCGCCCGAGCCTGCTTTCTGAAGGGCACGATCCTGTGAACCTCCTGCTGCTCTTGCGCGCGTTCGTGGTCATGTGCAACCGATACCCGTCGGAGCTGAGCACGTACGAGTTTGACAGCTTCGACCTCGTGCTCTCGCTCTTGGTCTCGCACTGTTCGGCCGACGGGACGCCTCCGCCTGACACATCGGAGGACCAGCGCATTGCGATCTCGCTGCGCGCCGCTGAGTTGCTCCAGCAAGCTTGCGCCGTGTCGGCGTACAACGCGGACTTGCTCTTGGACGAGCCAGAGCTGCTCCAGTCGCTCGAGCGCGTGGTGAACTACTGCGTGAACGCGATCGTCGAAGACACAGTCGCTGCCGTCCCCGAGCTCCTCGAAATCTGTTTCTTCATCCTGCAGACTGTCACTGGCCTCGTCGCGTCGCCGCGTGGACGTACGTGGATCTCCGAGTCGACGACGCTGATTGTCGACATGGTGCGGATCCTCTGGGTCTGGAACCACGCGCAGAAGCGGTCGTTCTTCCTCTCGAAGATCATGCAGCAAGTGCTCGAAGGTGCGTCGCGTGTCCTTGTTCGTTGATGTCCGGCGAGGTATGGAGTGTCGAGGCTGACTGGCTGTTGTCCTGTGTGCTCGCTCGACAGGTGCCTCGCGCATGTGTCTGCTCGAGCACAACCAAGACTTGCTGCTCCAACGCGGTGTGCTCTGGCAGCTCCTCGTGCTGTGCTTCAAGTACAATGTTGAGATCGACGATGCGACCGTCCGCATGCGCTTGCAGAGCAGCCTCTACTCGCGCGACGGGTATGCGAGCATGGAGGACGAAGTGCACAACCTCCTTGCGATCATGGCTGTGCGTGCGATCTGTCGCCTCGGCGGCATCTTTGCCGACAACAGCGAGCTGCGCTCGCCTCGCCATGCGCGCGTGAAAGCAGCGACGGATGCGCTGCTGACGCCCAACTTGGCGGCGCTGCTCGAGCTGAGCAGCCACCACGAGTACCTGAAGCTCTTCCACACCGACTGCGAGTCGTACACGCTGTTCTGGAACGAGTCGATGCGAGGCGAGCTGCTCGCGTTCATTTCGCCGCGCGCGTCGCTCGAACCGTCGCTTGCAGTGTTTGAGGACTACATCGAAGGGATTCGGTTCCGCTTCGAGTACTTGGCGCAGATGTTCAACGTCGGCGGGCTGTACATCGAGACGCTCATGGCGAGCTTCGTTGTGATCAAAGAGAGCGCAGTGCCAGCGCCAGTGCCAGAGCTCGGACTCACGGAAGCGTTCTTCAAAGAACTCTTTGCGTTCATTGACAACGGCGAGCTCAAGCCGCCAGCGCACCTCGAAGACTACTTCAGCGACACCGCGCCGCTGCCGCACGCGGGCTGGGACATCGACAAGGCGCTGCTGCAGACGAACTTCCGCGTCACGGCGCTCGAGTGCCTCGCTGTGATCAGCTTTGTCGTTCCTGCGTTCGTGGTGCGGAACATCGTCGCAAACACGGGGCTGATCAAGATGATCCTGCGCCTGCTCTTTCCGCCAGACCACGAAGTGCACGAAGGCACGGACGCCGAGACGAGCATCGTGTTCCCAGTCGAGCTGTACGAGCCGAGTCGTCACCACTGCTTGGCGATCCTCGAGTCGCTGTCGTGTGTCGACGAGTTTGGCAAAGCGTCGGCAGCGCTCGGGATCTGCGACGTCCTCATTGAGATGGTGCATCTGTGCAAAGCCGTCGGTCCGGAGGCGCTCGGGGTCATTCGGAACCTGTGCGCGCACGGCGCACGGTCCGAGTTTGTCGCCGACATCCTCCAGTCTGGGTGCTACATCGAGTTCATTGCGTGGATGCTCCTGATCGAGGACTTCATCACGGAAGAGGACTTTGCCGACGCACAGCACCTTCGCCTTCCGTGCGTCGAGATCCTCGCAGAGATCGGCAAGCCCGGCGCTGTGCTCGGCGACAAAGCGCAGGACGCACTGAGCAACATCTTCCCGACGTCCATCGTGCTCGAGCTCGTGCAGCACCCGAAGACTTTCATCGAGTACTTCAACGTACGTCTGGGTAGTGGAGTGTACTGCTCGGGCAGCCAAGACTGACAACTCTGTGCGTGTGCTGCCTGCTGCTGCTGCGTGTGATACAGAGCGACCATGAGAACCCGGAGCTCGTGTGGAACGCCGAGTTCCGGACGTACCTCCAAGACCACGTCACGAGCTTCCTCAACCTCTATTACTCGTCGCCGTCGCTGACAGAGAGCGAGAGTGAGCAGACGTCGGTCGCTGACAAGTTCTACGTCGACTACTTCAGCATCAGTCCGTACCCGATCGCTGGCAACGTGCATTTGCCGCTGTTCCTGAAGAACCCGACGTTCGAGCTTCGCGACCCACTGTGCGTTGGCTGCTTTGCGACGATGAAAGTGTTGGCACCGCCCTTTTGCTGATGGATGCTTCATGTGCGCCTACGTGCACATGGCTTGCGCTCAACAGGTTCTTCGTCACGTGTCTGTGGGAAGAGTTCGAGATCCTCATTCGCGAGCTCGCACACCTCACGTCGTCGCTTCGGCAGACCATGAGTCCAGACGACGACGACACGGCGCAGCGTGGGTTTGAACTCCTTGACATTGCGACCTCGTGTCTCGTGTGCGCACTCCAGGTACGTACGTGTGCGGAGCACAAGTGCTTGTGTAAGCGAGAGAATGCATCAAGCGCTAACCGCACTATGGCGTCATTGTGGAATGCAGGTGAATCCGTGGGTGCTCGAGAACGCCGCGAGTCTCAAGTTCCCCGAGTACTGCTGCAATTTCCTCAACGAGACCGTGCGCCATCAGTCGGCCGAGCCGTGCGTCGTGAACGTCGTGCGACTGCTGCGCATCTTCACGCTCTCGCGCGCGTGCGTAGCGTCGATGCAGCCGGTGGCGTCGACTGCATTCACGTGCTTGATGTCGGCGATCAATCCGTTCCGTCGCGGCGCGCTGCACTTTGAGAGCGGCTACGCACTCGAGATCATGCGTCGGATCGTGCAGTTCTACCCGGAGCACGGCGACCGCGACTCGTCGAGCGGCATTGTCTTCCTCGCGAGCCGCCTCGACCTCTTTGGCTACTTGCTCAACATTCTCGAGAACCCCGAGTCGCTCGGGACTGTGAAAGAGCCGCGCCTCGTGCGCGCTGCTGCAGTTGAAATGCTCAACATGCTCGAGAAGGTACGAGGCCACGAGTGAGTGACTGGCAGATGCTCGACGTTTGTACTGACGCACGTGCTGTTGTCTGTGATGTGATGTGGATAGGACCGCGTCCAGGGCCACACGGCGCACCAGATCCTCAAGAAGCACAAGAAGTGGGAGAAGAAGTACCGCTTCGAGTCGACAGAGACCGTCCGCGCAGTCTCGACCGAGGATCCGTTTCTGCAAAAGCAGAACCCGCATCTCGACCAGCTCGTGCGCGACTTTGTGCGGACGAACCCTCCGCGCACGCGGCCAGTTCCGTCAGCGCCAGGCTCGAACCAGTCGAGCAGAGGTGGAGGCGACCGGAATGGCCGCGTCTCGACGATGCGGAGCTACCGCGAGTCCCCAAACGCGAAGGTGCCAGTCGCGCGACTCGCGACGCTGTCCGAGAAGAAGAAACCGGGCGTCGCGAAGAAGCTGTTCAAGTGAGAGGGCAGCAGTAGGAAGAGCTTGAGTGTCTTGAGTGTGGAGTGACAGCAGCAAAAAATACAAACATGATCATATCATTTTGGTTATTTACTGATGTAGTATTATTCTGATCCTAGCAGAATATACAACGTATAGTATGGAGTGACCCACACGTATTATACATCCAATGTGTATAGGTTACGGTACGAATGTTGTTTCCCTTTCCCTCTCAAGGTACGACGTTTTGCGACCATGAGACGGCGACAGTGTCACACACAGTCGTGCGCTCGCCCATTCACGACCATCCTTATTGGTGTGACAAGTACAGGTTAAAGTAGCGACGACATTTTGTTGGGGTCTCAAGTGATGACTACATGGAATGTGGTGCAACTGTATTTGCTCGATGACATGCACGTGACCGCGACATATCAGTGCATCTAGCTATCTCTCTACCCCATCTCGTACGCATTCACATGTTGTGCCCGAAAGACCAGCAGCGTGAGCACACATACGGTTGATTGGGATGACGATGCTCGCTTTGACTAGCAATTCTGTTTGTCTTGGCTCCTCCTCTATTGCGATGCGAGTCGTAAGTCTGATGCCTACGGTCTTGTCTGGTTTCAAAGGCTCGAACAGAGGCAGCGAGTGTCTCGATTTGAATTCCGAGTTGTACAGATCTGGCGTTGGCCATTAACTCCAACCATTGCTGAAATGTGCAAATGAGCGGCACTTCCTCGAACGAGATAACCCACTCGTACAACGTTGTAAGAACCACTTGACGTTGCTAGTGGTTTCTCCAGACCAGCCCGCGGCAGCTGGAATGAAGTTTTACACATTGCAGTCGCGAGCGACGAGTAGCAAAAGAGTTGCCATAACTTTTTGGGCAACGCATGTACGTGTCATCAATATCAAGTATGGGCTAAACAAGATTTTGAGTCACTTGAGTGTATTGAGGTATGACAAACACGCGGCTGACGTTGGTCAGCTTGACTAGTTCAAACGCACCAGGACTTGCGTCTTGATGGTCATAAGAAACGATCACAAAAGGCAAATTTCGACTTGGTCCAGGTTCAATCGCCGATACTTCAGACGCGCCTTGACATTGATTGTTTTTGTCCTGACACTCACGTAGAACGTGAATTGACCAGATTCGGTGCAAATAGACTTGAAGCGATGGTCGCTTTTGCTGTCGCATGCTTGGACTAACTTTTATCCAGTTTGAAGCGCTTGATCTACTCTCACTATCACAGCAGATGATTTGTGTGAAAATCGCTGACCAACAATCGTCAAGGGGGAGGTTCGTCAATGTGTGCCATTATGGATGATCGGGTGAGTGCAAGTCTTGCTGTAGCAATCCAACGCGCGCACTACGCGGAGAAGCTTGTGCACATGCGTGAGCGAGTCTTAGTTGTGGTGCTGTGTACGAGCAGAAGCAAGTCTTGGTGGAAGTTCGAGTGCACGAGTACTTGGAGGTGGCGACGAGCACGCAAGGAAGAGAAGCGCGAACGTGGTGGTGGACAAAACTAGTGCAAATTCGATACCTTTGACGCAGGGCTTACATTCTATATCAATGGATGTTGTCAGATACCCGTAGTTTCTGTAGTTACCTCGATCGAGTTGATTGGATAATTTCAGCTGGGATCAAACTGTGGTTTTGTGAGGTCAGGTTGCAAATGAAATATGGCACATAAACTAACATCTGTATGCTTACCATGCAGTCAATGTGGAATGCTTGCAGTTGTTCGCATCGACAAGAGTTTCCTTGCAACACCTGCATCCGCATCTACATCCGCATCCGCAACAGCTTCAGACCAAGTATCGTAACTGCGTTACAACCTGACTCACTGGCAGTGCGTGTCTTTGCAACAAGGTTACGATTTCGTTACGATTTCGTTTGCGCCAAAACCGATGATGCAATTCGAATAGGAGTTGGCTCAAATCTAGGATATTTTGTTTTTGCTCGATTCGTTCTCAATTGTGTGTCGTCTCAAGGGACAGGTTCTCGGCGACAAGGCAACTGCTGCTCGTGCTGCTTGTGCTCGTGCTGCTTGTGCTCGTGCTGCTCGTACTCTGCTCTGCTCGTGCGGTTCGACTGGCCGCAACACCGATCGATGGCGCCGTCGAAGAAGCGCAGCGTGCTCGAGCGCAAGACCGACCACATTGTGCGCGTCGGAGCGTGTCTGTGCGTGAACAAGCCGCGCAGCGACGGACTCTGCGCGCTCAATGTCTGGCAAGGCACGATGATCGACGCACAGGCCGCGCAGTCGAGCAAGCGCCTGCTGCGTCCGCGCTTGCCGGTCGTCAAGTACAAGCACTGGACGCTGTTTAAGCTCTCAGGTGAGTGCGCGGTAGTACTGCTCGTGGCAATCGCAAGCGTGTCGCAAGTGACGCACAAGCCTAACAGTTTGGCACGTGGTCGCACTGGTGGCGCAGGTCACCTGTACCACCTGGTCATCCTCGGCTGGCTCCAGCTCCTCACGCTCTTTGTCGCGCTCTACATCCTCGTCGTCGGCTTCTTTGCGTTCATGTTTGCTGCGTGCAACGGGTGCGTCCCATTTGGCGTGATCGCCGGTGACGTGCGCTTGAGCCGTGACCAACGCGAGCGTGCCATGGCTGCTGCTCGTGTGTATCTGCAGCATTGACTACCCGACGCGGCACGCAGAGGCGCGGTACTACTTCAATCTGAGTCTCCAGACACTCGCGACCATCGGTGCAGACGCTGCCGCTACTCCCAATGCTTCACTACGCAGAGCTCCTCTGACGCCGACACCAACGACGACTGCGTGCGCTGTGCATGTAGGCTATGGGTACCTCTATCCGAAAGACGCGTGCTCGAACTGGGTCTCGGTCGCCGAGTCGTTCGTGTCGATGCTGCTCACGGCGTTCATGACCGGCGTAGCGTTCGTGAAGTTTGCTCGACCGCGACCAAACATCATCTTCAGCAAAGTGCGTTCGCGTCCTCAGGCTCCTAGCGCTGCAGCACGCTGCTCGCTGTCGCAGCGGATCGTTCAGCTCACTGCTCGTGCATATGCGTCTCAGGTGTTCACAGTCTCGCAGCGCGAGAGCGGCGGACTGGAGATGCGCTTTCGCGTCGTGAACGGCACGCGGCGCGAAGTCATCAGTCGCGGCGAGATCCTCGAAGTGAGCTTCAAGCTCATTCTCATGCGCGTTGAGGTATGGTCACTCGTGTCTGTGAGAGAGCGGTCTCGTGTCGACCGCAGAGCTAATAGTCCTCACGTCTGTTGCTCGTGTCGCTAGACGACCAAGCGCGGCGACAAGAAGCTGTGCTACTACGACTTGCGCCTCAAGACGAGCAACTTTATCACACTGCGGTAGACCACTAGCGCATTCGTTGGCTCGCTCGGACGCTGCGACGTACTGCTTGATAGACTGACGGACTCACTAGGACGGCGTGCTTGTGTGTCGAACTAGACTGGAGGCCGAGCTCGTGCACCACATTGACCAAGCGAGTCCGTTCTTTGGCCGAACGCAGGCAGAGATCGAGCGCTCGGACTTCATTCTGATCCTCATGATGGCAGGCGTGGACCAGAACCTCCACGACATGATCCACAAACAGCACGAGTACGACCACGAGTCCATGCGCTGGGCCGCGCGGTTCATCCCGATGCTCGACTGGAACGACAAGCACGAATGCTTGGACTTGGACTTTGACAAAGTCTCCGCTGTCGTCCCAGATCCGTTCGATACGACCGAGTACGCGTTGATCGACATGGAGGCGTCGACGCAGACGGCGAGTGCAAACAGCGACAGACTCGCGACGCGACCCGAAGTGTGGAACGTCGAAGGCTCGGACGACCACGAAGTCGATCTCAATCAGCTCCACTTCGAGACAAGGCTCTCGCCCAGTCGCGCTGGCAATGCGGAGTGGCGAGCAGAAACGGATGGCAGTGAGTGCAGGACGTCCAAGTCTGTCACGAGTCCAGACGACGAGCAGTCAAGTCGTGACGACAGCGACACAGCTGCCATGGCAGCAACAACTACCGGAGCAGACCAAGACAGCAGTGACGACGACGATGACGATGGCGAGTCGAAGAGCGAGATCTCGACCAAGACGAACTCGGACTCGGAGGAGATCGAGAAGCACGCAGAGCCGGCGTCGCATCACCGCATTCGGTTCGACAGGCGCAGTCGCAGCACGATGATCCAGCTCCCACGCTTGCCGCGCCATCGGCACAACCACGAGTTCCCAGAGTCGTCGCTCGAACAGCCAGCGAGTGTGACGCGCCGTCGCGTGCGCTTCAAGCACCACCCACTGAGCATCTTCTCGAAAGGACTGTACTACCGCGCGCTCGAGACGTCGTGGGTCCGACTCTTTGTGTGGCTCGTCGTGATCTACTTTGCTGTGATCTCCGTCACGGCGTTCCTCATGCTCGTCTCGGTACGCTTCGAACGCCGTTTCGAGTCTGAAAGCTCCCACCAACACACTCACGTCTGTCCACACCACTCTCTCTCTCTCTCTCGCTCTCTCTGTTGCCAATAGCCTGGGACGTCTGTGATGCAGACGGCAGACATCAGCTCCGTGGCCAAGTACGAGCAGCTCTTCTTCTTCTGTGCGCAGACGATCTCGACGATCGGGTACGGCTCGCTGAGCCCGAATCCCGACAACAACCTCGTCAACTTCTTCGTGTTCGTGCTCGTCTTTGCCGGCACTGTCGTCTCGACGCTGCTCACAGGTGCGCTCACCTTCGATCGTCTGCTCAGTTGCTCGGATTCGAGAGTCTAGCACATCGCTGAGATGGACTCGTGCAACAACAGGACTCGCGTGGGCAAAGTTCTCGATCCCCGAGGCATCGACTGTGCTCTTTAGCGACAACTTGCTCCTCACGGCGTTCCACGGGAGCCGAGCGATTGTCTTTCGCGCTGCGAACAACCGCACGTTTGGTGTGATCATCGAAGGCTCGTTCCGGTACGTGCGCTTGCTCTGGCGCTTGCGAGCTGCTCTCCGTAGCAGGCAGTCGCCTCACGGCTGCTGCTTGTGTACGTGCTTCGGTATCCAGCGTTAGTGTCGTGATCCTCAATCGGCGCCTTGAACGGCGCGAGACGCACGAGCTCAAGCTGGTTTGTGCCATCGAGTGCGATGGAGCACAGTAGGAACAAGTGGATGCGTCCTCACTAGCAAGTGTGGTCTGTCGCGCGATGGTGCTGCAGATTCGGAACGTGTGGCCGATTGTCCAGCTCGGGACGACTGTGACGCACATCATTGACGAAGACTCGCCGCTGTTCAACCTCTCGACAGACGACTTGCTGTCGGGTCACCACTTCTTCGTCGTACTCTTCACAGGACTCGACAGTGTCATTGGCGAGAACATGTTTGCGCGCAAGACGTACCACAGCTGCGACATCCTCGTGGGCCACCACTTTGTCGACAACATCAAGCTTGCGACCGACGGGCTCCACATCGATCTCGAAGCGATCAACGACACGCAGTTCACGCCAGATGTGGATCTGCGCGAGTCTCGGCTGTACGCACAGACCGAGGGCTTGGCTGTCGTACCGGATTGGGAGTTCGCAGAGACCGACAATGACAACGACGAGGCTGGTGGTGACAACAACGATCAACACGATGCTCGTGAAGCCCCAAGTCCCAAGCGTCCAAGCAGTCCAACTGCGAGCTTTGTCGCAATGAACGAAGAAGGCGACTCTGAGCAAAGAGACATCATCGAGAGTGCTCGAGCAGCCCTCCTCCCTTCACCGCACACTTGACGTCAGGTTCGCAAGTAGCGCGGTTGTAAGTGCAGCCAGGATCCTTGTATCATGAAGTTCGTATCGTGGGTCGGCTCCCCACTGCTCATCTCCTGGTGTCGGCTGTTTGGTCAGTGTGTCTTAGCCATCGACTGAGGCAGATCCTAGGACCAGGCTTTGCCGATGTACTCGAGTGGACTGTTGTCAGATTTGAAAGAGGGCTTCCTCACACGTCAGCTGCGGGATCGCTGTCATGACCTCGCGCGACTGGCACAGTGGCGTACTAAAGCCATGGATCGCGACACTCGATCCCGCTCGCGCCGCGAGGACGTCGACAGC
>JAASFT010000405.1:0-20907 GCA_023333885.1 Globisporangium parvum
TGTGAACGACGCTGACGAGACGCCGCTCGCTGCAGCAAGAGTAGCTCAGCGCTCGAACGCAGCACGGGTACTTCTTGACGCTGGCGCATGCGATAGTGCTTGAAGAGCTACAGCAGCAATGGCGCTGCTGCTAGGCGAGAGACTGGAGAGTATACTCGTGAATAGACTCACAAAGTTCTCGTTGCGAGGCTCCAGGAGCAGCACACTCGCTCCTGGAGCTTGACTTCATGAGTCGAGTCGAGTCGCAGTTGTTACCTTTTGACACGCATGCGACATGTTCATAGTGGACGCCTGCAACAAATCCAGCTGTTTCGAATCGGGTCCAATCGGGCTCAGCATGGAATCCACGAGCCGCCGAACAGCTCAAAGCAAGCGCTTGCTCTCTTCGAGCCCCTCATTGACGCATCTGCTGCTCGTCCACCGCCACCACTGCACGACACCACTGCACGACACCACTGCTACGACAGACCGGTCACAGCATGAGTCTCCGCGTTGTCAAGTCGCTCGTGAACGGCAAGTTCGTGTCGCCAGCTGCCACGACGCAGCGCATTACGCTGCTCAATGCCGCGACTGGTGTGCCAGAGACGCAGTTTGACGCCGCGGACACCGCGCTCGTTGGCTCAGCGGTCGACGCTGCGCGCGCAGGGCAGGAGCACTGGAAGCAGCTCGCGCCAGCGGAGCGCGGCGCAGTGCTCCGGCGCGCAGCCGACATCCTCACAAAGCGCAATGACGAGATCGCGCAGCTCGAGACGATCGACACGGGGCGACCGATCGCCGAGACGTCGATCGTCGACGTCGTGAGTGCAGTCGACTGTCTCAACTATTACGGCGGCGTCTTGCCATCGATTGGCGGCCAGTCGCTCGACTTGCCCGGCGGGAGCTGGGCGTACACGCGCCGCGAGCCGCTTGGCGTGACTGCTGGCATCGGCGCGTGGAACTACCCGCTCCAGAGCGCGGCGTGGAAGTCGGCGCCAGCGCTCGCATTCGGCAACTCGATGGTGTTCAAGCCATCGGAGGAGACGCCACTGTCAGCGCTCGAGCTCGCACAGGCGTACTTGGAAGCCGGCGTCCCAGAAGGCGTGTTCAACGTCGTGCTTGGTGCTGGTGAGACTGGCTCCGCGCTCGTGGACCACCCAGACGTTGCCAAGGTCTCGTTCACAGGCTCAGTCGGCACAGGCACGCGCGTGTACGAGCGCGCAGCACGTAGCCTCAAGAAAGTCACGATGGAGCTCGGTGGCAAGTCGCCGCTCATTGTGTTTGACGACGCCGACGTCAACGAAGCAGTCGCTGGTGCGATGATGGGCAACTGGTACTCGTCTGGGCAGGTCTGCTCGAACGGCACGCGCGTGTTTGTCCAGCGCGCGATCTACGACGAGTTCGTCGCTCGTCTGCACGCGCGGACGCTCAAGCTCCGCCTCGGCGATCCGCTCGACCCCTCGACTGACATTGGACCGATGATCCACAAGAAGCACATGGAGCACGTGCAGTCGTACGTTGCAAAGGGTGTGGCGCAAGGCGCAACGCTCCTGGGAGGCGGCGGCCTGCGTGTTGCGCCGACGGACGCGCTCAAGGACGGCTACTTCCTCACGCCAGCGATCTTTGTCGACTGCACGGACGACATGGCGATTGTCCAGGACGAGATCTTCGGCATGGTCATGAGCGTCTTGCCGTTCGACTCAGAGGACGAAGTCCTCGCGCGCGCGAACGCCACGGAGTTTGGCCTCTCGGCTGGCGTCTTCACGAAAGACCTCCAGCGCGCGCACCGCATGGTCGCGAACCTCCACGTTGGGACGTCCTGGATCAACAACTACAACCTCGCACCGGTCGAGACGCCGTGGGGCGGCTACAAGAAGTCGGGGCTCGGTCGTGAGAATGGACTCGCGGGCATCGAGTCCTGGACGCAGCTCAAGTCGGTCTACGTCGAGATGAACAGTGTCTGGTGTCCGTACGCCAAATGAGTCGTAGCTCAGTCGGCACTAGGATGAGCGTCGCTAGTCGAAGCCATGCAGGAGCGCAGCGCTCAGGGTCTATTGTGCTCTGGTGTTCACCAATGCATGGCGAAGCTGATGGCGTCGAAGGGTGTTGGCTTAGAACGAGAACGACGTGCGAGTGGTTCGCTTGTGCGCTCGGGCATCGTCTGTCTTGCTCGCTGCGTCGCACAGTGGCGCAGTGCTGACAAAGCTGCTGTCGGCTGCCTTGCCGCTGAATGCGAGTGCGAGGTAGTTCTTCTGCGGCGCAGGTGGCGGCTGAGCTGACACCACACTGGTCGGATGGATGATCGCGTACTCGGCGCGACTGCTGCTGCCTCGAGAGCCTGTGCTGCACGTGAGGTGGGTGGCTGAGATTGACGGCGGCAGCGGTGCGTACACTGCGTCGCCAGCAGCAGCAGTGTCGTCGCCATAGTCCATTGCGTCGAACGACGGCGCCGATGGCGAGTAGAGCGGTGGCAATGCAGGCGGCGCGAGGCGAGCGTTCGTAGCACTCACATCAACAGCACGCGCTAGAGTAGAGCTAGCTGCCTTGAGCGCCGTCGTCTCGCGCAACGCCGGAGCCACAGAGTCAATGAACGAGCGATCGGTCATGTCGGGCGAAGCAGAGATGTGGTCGTGGCACATCTCGCAGAACGACGCAGCGATCAGGTTCAGGAACGTGCACTGTCGGCAGCTCCACTCGTGCGGCATTGGCGCGAGGATCTCATCGTACGTCGCAGCGTCTTCGACGACCACTGCGTGCGCTTCGACAACGTCGTCTTCGTACGCGTTCGGGGCATGATGCTCTTGGTAGTACTGGTGGTATGCGTCTGTCAGTGCCTGCGCATCGATCGCCTCGGTCTCGGCACTTGTTGCTTCGTGCTGTCCAGTCGCCAAACTCTCTTCGACTTGCGTATCGTCGATAGCGCATGGAGCAGTGGATGCAAACACGTCGGCTCCAGTGTTGTACTCCTGCTGCTGCTCCGTGTGCGCCGCGGACGTTGCTGCTGGGTCCTGTGCGTAGTAGTACGCGGAGTAGTCGTAGCCTTCGTAGCCACTCGCAGCAGCTCCAGTTCCAGTTGGATCAACTGCTCTCCAGGCTCCAGAGTCATCACAGTAGCCACTCGCATCGCTCGCAGCGTCGCTTGAGCTCGCAGCAGCGTAGCCAGCATACCCACTCACATGCGCGCTCTGGGGTCCAGCGTACGCTTGGCTGCTGTTGCTACTGCCGGCGTGGAAGTACTGCGCTTCGTCGAGCACGTGCTGAACAGCGATCTTCAGGCGCGATGGGATCTGCAGACTGATGGCAGGCAGGCAGCGAGCAGCAGGAGCAAGAGCGTCGTTCGTTGGGTACTGCAGGAGCGTACATGCGCAAGACAGAAGGCGAGGGCACGATGCAGACGTACGCGCGCCACTCCTCGGTCGCGAGCTGCGCAGTGCGCAAGTCGCCTGCGGTCTGGAACCAGTGCTTGCTGGCGATTGATGAGGACGCGCCAAACACACGCACAGAGCACACAGGGCACGTGATCATTGAAAGTCAGACTGACACCACGCTTGTGCGCTCGTGAGCCACACACGCAGCACTCGCACAAGCAAAGGCAAGAGCTCAGCACCAAACGTACTTGACGAGATAGTCTACGATCCGCTGGATCTCGTCGCCATTGCTGCTGCTCTTGCCAATTCGCTCCGCCGCCATCCAGAGCACGCTCGCTGTCGGCACGTCGTCTGCGACGGCCTTGTCCATGGTTCGAGCCGATGCTGTTGGTGCCGCACTGATCAAGCGCTTCTGTCAGCCAGCAGCCTCTTGGTTCACGAGCTCTCGCCTTGACGAGCAGCAGCTTCATCGAGGTCGAGGTCGAGGTCTTAGCACCTGAGAATAGAGTGTCCACGCAACGTGGACAACCGGCCGCCAACGTCAAGACTTCAGCTACTCTGTCTATGGATCCAGCAACAACGTTAGCTAGCTAGCTCGCTGCATCGCCACCGTTGGCTTCCGCGTTGCTAGCACTCGCGTCAGTAGCAACGTGGTGGTTCTTGAGCGCTCGGTGGGATTCGAGGCGCTTGAGCGAGGTGTAGCTCAGCGAGCAGCCCGGAAAGCCACACGCCATGCGCGGCTTCTCGACCCGCGCTGGACGCTCGATACGCTCGCCATGGACACTTGCGCGGTGCTTCTTGAGCTGCGCGAGTGACCCAAACGCTGCGGTACAGAGCGTGACACCATCGCTACAGACCCAAGCGCAAGCGAACTGCGCGTGCGTCTTCATGTGCGTCTCGAGCTGCGCGGCAGACGCGAGCACGCAGTTGCAGCCGCACACGTGGCATAGTCGTGGGACAAACGCTGCCGCAGTCGAGGGTGAGACCGATCGCTCTCGACCATCGGCGTCGTCGTCGTCTGGGCCACGCAACAGCGCGCGCTCGCGTCGCACAGACGCCGCGCGCTGCTTCTTTCGCAGCCGCCGTCGCGCATGCCATCGCAACTGGTACATCGCTCGCCAGTCGTGCGTGTACGCAGCGTCGTGTCGGCACTCACGCGTGTCGAGGTCGCGCGCTGCGAGCGCGTGGAAGAGGTCGCACCAGAGTCGATGCGAGCGGCTGATCGTGGCAAAGTCGCGACAGACGAGTGCGAGGCGACAGAGCCGCTTCGCGCTCATGAACGAGCACACGCGCTCCATCACATCAGGCAGCAGCAGGACGCTCAGCTTGCACGCTTCGACGTCTACGTCGACTGCAACGCGGCGCTTCTTCACAGCGCGTCGGCTCTCGACGAGGCTCCGTACGCTCGGCTGCTTCAGATCACTCGAGTCGTCTGAAGCGAGGAGCTGGAGCGGATAGCTCGATGGGATGACGTGCGCACCGAGACGATGGCGCTGCCGGGCAAACACCACGTCGATGTCACGAAACACTAGCGCTTGGGCGAGCGACTCGACAGCTAATGGCACAGCCGTGTGCTCCCTGCTGCCTGCTCCTGCTGCTGTTGCTTGGAGCTGGTCGAGACTGTTGGTCTGACTGCTCAGTTCGTCGTCGTCGTCGTAGCTAGCGACAAACGACGCGATGTCGTCGTCCGAGAACGCGAGCCACTCGCGCCAGACGAGACTCATCCAGCCGAGCGGCATGGCGTAGAAGTCTTGAGACGCGACGTCGCGTGTCAAGCGGTCTTGAAAGTCCAGGAGCTGCGCGTGCGGCTCCAGTGCTTCGACACCAAAGTCGTCCGCTTCGAGAATGCTGCTATCGTTGCTCGGCAGGCGCTGACGTAGTGCTCGCACTGCGTCTGTGCGATACACTGCGATGTACACGATGCAGAGCAGCGTATGCGTGCGTGCGCTGCGGTCCGACGCATTCGCAGCGTAGACGTCTAGGAGCTCGCTCAAGATGTCAAAGACAGCAGCGATCGGCACTAGATCGACGTGTGCGCACAAGCCGACGAGGAAGCGGAGACTGTCCGTCCTGTCAACGCTGCTGCTGCTGCTACTGTCGTTGAGACGGTGCTGCGCCGCAAGCAGACGTGAGACGACGCGATGCGCGAGTCCGTTCACAAACACGCACGAGACTGCCGTGAAGACAGCGAGGCTCGCCGGCGAGACACCCACTGCGCTTTCGCGATCGCTAGTGCCTTGGTGTGTCGCGCAGCAGCTGTGCGAGGCACCGCCGGTCTTTAGACGCATGACTGCATCGACGACCACGCACTCGAGCGCTTGACGAGCGATGCGCTTGGAGCGCGCACAGCTGAAGAGGAAGTCCTGCAGTCCCCCAAAGAACTTGTCCATCAAGAGGTCGGCGAAGAGCACGTCGCTGGCGCAAGATCCTGCCTCGCTCTGTCGTGATGTGGTGCTCTGAGCGTCGACGCTGCTGCAAGCGATCGCCTCGAGTACGTTCGTACGCGCTAAGAACTGCAGCACGGCGTCGAGCAATGCCATCGCTGTTGCTTCAGCGCTTTCTCCAGTACTTGCAATCGGAGCGACTGGCGCACTGAGAGCGTGTGCAGCTCCACCGAGCGACTCCATGAGCCGCCAGAGCCCCACGACACGTGCAAACGCGCAGTTCACTCGTGGCGTCTTGGCTGCTGCTGATACTGTCATTGCGTCACCTGCCCGTGACGCATCCGTAGCATACGTCGCCAGTATGTCTTGCGTCACGCGCGGGAACCGCTTCGCCATGCGGTCGAGGAACGGGAAGAGCGCGTCCCACGTCGACGAGCACGGCATTGCGTGGTACGCAGGCTTGCGGTCGCGCCACTCACAGTTGCGACTCGCTGCTCCGAGACGCACACTGCACGGCGTGAAGAGTTGATCGCACAGCAGCAGCAGCACAAGCTGCGCTGGTGCCACGTCGCCGCTTGCAGCAAAGCGCTCGTCTGCGCACTGGAGGAGCTGACCACAGAGCAGCACGGTCACTCCGCTCTCCATCGCACTGCGCGACAGCCACTGCGCGCCAGGGTCGCGAAAGACGCTGCGCATGACTGCAGCATCGCCGCACTGCGTTTGGACTGCGCTGGTGTCCGCGCCATCGGATGACTGAAACAGCGTGTCGACAAACGCGCAGAGCTCGGGCAGATGCTGGCGCACAGCGTGCAGCTCGGAGAGCGACGACGGCGACTGGAACACGCGCCGCGTTGCAACACTCACGACGTCGTTGAGTGCGTGCAGTCGCGCGAGGTGCTGCTGTTGCTTGCGTCGCCGATGCTGGTGCGCACCTTGTGCTGCTGCTGCTGCATGTGGTGCGGCCGCGAAGCGACGCGCATCGCCTCGTGCGCCATTCGCCATCGCCGTCTTCGTGTTGACAAGCACGAAAACCATCGGAAACCATCTACAAACAAATTCATTTTGTGTCTGTTTTGAATATGTGTCTGTAATTGATTTTGCTGAAAGATGTGTGGCGCACATCAGTTTTGTCCTCCATTTCAGCGAATCAGTACGCACGATTCGATCGAAAAACGCATTTCGGCGAATCAAAGCAGAGTGAACCCATCTATGGAAAAGATGTCAAAATCCAGGATCGCTTGCTTGGTTGGCACGAGCGCTTCGTGCGCGCTCAAGGCGTGTATGAAGACGTGTATGAACACATGCACACAGACGCAGACCGCGGCGCACACACGTGCGTGCATCACGCCGTTCGTGTGTCTGTGCATTGTGTCTGTGCGCTGATTGCTGCGATCGCTGCGATCGCTGGCTGATCCTAAGAAAATCCTGCGTTTCATCGCGGATAGGAAAGTCATCTGAGTTGCATACAAAATTCAAGTATCGTTCGAACGGATTCCTACTATTCGTCCTGGGATATCTCATGCACTATTTTCGGACACTCGACAAAACCCGAAACAACCGTGAGGCGACAACGACGATCTGCTCTGCTCGACGATGCGACCTGGTGCCGCGCGCAGCAGCAGTTCTCGCGCCGCAGCCGCCGCACGCGCAACTGCTCACATGACCTCGCCGTTGCAGACGCAGCAGCCGCAGCCACACGCGTCGCCGTCGCCAGTGCGCACGATGGACACTCAGCTCCTCTCGCCATCCGAAGTCGCTGCTGCTGCTGCTGCGACCGACAGTGCGCATGACCAGACACCACCACCACCAACGACCTCGACGATACAGTCTGTGGACCAAGCGCAGCAGAGCGGCAAGCTGCTGCTCGGGCAAGTGCGCAAGCACGGCTTTGAGCGGCCGTTTGCGCGCGACCAGGTCATCTCGTGGACAGGGCACAGCATCTCGGCCGTGTGCTTCTACGTCGCTGCGATCAGCTTTCTTATCCAAGGCGAGACCGACGACACGCGCGGCGTCGTCTCGTTGGTGCGTCTGTCTGTTTATCTGTCTATGCAATGTATTGCACGCGCGCACTTGTACTGACAGCCGGTGTGCACTACTGGCCGAATGGCTGAACAGACGCTCGTGGCATTGGCGGTCCACCTCCCGACGTTCGCGCTCTTGCTCGCGGCGTGGATCTCGTGCGAGCGCATCGATCCGTGCAAAGACGTCTCGGAGACGCTCCCGAACGGATGGCTCGGGATCAAACTCACTGGTCCGCGCTGGGAGAAAGCGCGCTACTGCGCACTCTGCCGAAAGACCGTCCCAGGGCTCGACCACCACTGCACGTGGTACGTTGAGACGGAGCTGTCACATCGATGTGGTTTGACCATCGCGCTCAGCGTGCTCACTCACTGTCGTCTGGTGCACCTGCTCGGACGCTCGCTAGGCTCCAGACGTGCGTTGGGAGAGCCAACTACGCGCAGTTCTTCACGATCGCAGTCACTGGCACCGTGCAGTTCGTCGCGCAAGTGCTGTACGCGTCGTTCTGCCTCGTGTGGCTTGACCTGCCGTTTGCACCAGCGAGCTCCGCGAGTCTTGCGATCCAAGGCGTCCTCATCGCGTGTCTCCTCATCTCCGTCCCGTGCACGGTCATGTACTTCATCTTGCTCGGCTTCCACGTCTGGCTCGCGTGGCTCGGCTACGGCACGTACGAGTGGATGCTCCGGCGCCGCAAGCAAAAGTCCGCAGCGCGCAAAGCTCGCGATGCAATGGCGAAGAAGCTCAGCACTGGCGGCGACAGCTTTAGCATCACCAGCGCCGACGACAAGACGAGCACGAGTGGCGGTGGCAGCAGCAGTCGGAGCGCTGGTCGCCCAGCGTCCGACTCGGTCGTGAGCACCGACTCGCGCCACCTCTCGTCCATTGGCAGCGGCAGCAACTTCGTGAGCGTCGACGACGACCGCGTGAAGACGCGCGAGCTCACGTCGCTGTAGTGCGCGCACGGCTGTGCTGCTGGGCTGCAGAGGAAGCGCGCGTGGCGGTTGAGACGATGGTGTCGACCGCCGGCCACCACCACTGCTGCTGCGGAAGCTACGACTGACTGTACAATAGAGTTGCACGTTCCATTCTCTAGTTCGTCCGAGACACACACGTGTGCGCATGTGCGGCTGGCTGCGGTGTCGTGTGTGTGTGACGAGGTCTCGCTCGTTATCTACTGCTGCTGCTGCTGCTTGACCTGCTTCACGGCTTCTTCGACGCGCTTGTGGAGCGTCGGGAGGATCTTGATGTGCGAGTCCACGCAGCCGCTCACGCAGCTCTCCATGCCCTTTTGCGCGCTCGCGATCTGCGTCTCGCTCGGCTGGCCGGATGCTGGCAGCGCGTCGCGCGCGCGGTCCTGGCAGTCCATCGCACAGCGCTGGAGGCGGTGCTGCTCGCGCATGCATGAACGATTGGCATATGTGAGTGACGGATGAGCGACAGATAGATAGAGAGAGAGCGATGCGCTGCTGTCGACATCACGCACACGCGTGGACATTCATACCTGGAACGACTGCATCTCCTGCTGCAAGTAGTTCTGCACTTGCTGCATGGGCATCTGGCAGCGCTCGACGCAGTGCTGCAGCTGCTCTGCGCTCCAGTTCTTGTTGTCAAAGCACTTGGCGCTGCACACGTAGCCTCCTTTCTGTCTCCATCGCAAGCAAACGATGTGACTTTCGCTTCTCGTGCATGCATTGGCAAAGCAAGACGTCTGTCGCTCCAGCGGAGAATGCCAGTGTAGAGCACGAGACGCACCTGGAGGTCGCGCAGCACGGAGCGGTCAAGGTTGTCCATCATCTTGGTCACCGCGTCGTTCATCTTGTTCTCCGCCATCGTGCACCGCTGTTCTGCTGCTGCTGGGTGCTCGTCCTGCTGATGTTGCGCAAATGCGTATCGGCTGCTCACCACAGCTCGTCAACAGTGAGGAATCAATAGTGAAAAAAGTAAAGGAGTCACATCGAGTGTACTCCAAACGCAAGATCTACACGGCCGAAACACAAAAAGGGAGGGATCACATACACAAGAGATCTGCTCACGTTGGACGCGACGACGACGCCAGCAACGACGATGGACGCGACGCCAGCGAGCAGTGAGCTGCAGCTCGGCGCGTGCTTTGGACGCTACCGCGGCTGGAAGAGCGTCGGTGCGCCAGCAGTCGCTCCAGCGCAGGAGGCGACGACAGCAGCAGCAGTAGCAGCTCCTGACGCAGAAGAGCTCCCGACGGCACAGGCGCAGAATGAGACTGGCGACAGCGAGATGAACGACGGCGATGCAGCTGAAGGGACGACGACAGCGACAGCGAGTGCATCTCCAGCGACTGCTACTGAGCCAGCTGTGGCGCTACCCGGCGCGATCGTCGTGCAGTTCGAAGCGACTGCGCGTGAGGACTTTCGCATTGGCTTTGCGCCGCCTCGCGTCGGCCGAGAGCCGAGTCAGTGGGCGTACGAAGTCGCCGTTGGCTTTAGCGGCAACACCGAGGTCGTCTGGCGCAAGCACAACGCAAAGGCGCGCGCGTCGACGGAGCGCGAAGTGGACCTCGCCAAGGTCTTTGCTGGCCGCACGTGCTCGGTCCAGGACTTTGTCGCGTACTGGATCGTCGTGCAGCAGGGCGTGCTCGTGTTCGGCATCGGCACGCAGGTCGGTGTCGACACGATCGCCAAGTACGTCGACACTGACGCTGTTGGCGTGCAGCAGGTCGCGCTGACGACGTGGGACGCACCTGCGACGTTCCGCAACATTGTGTTTACGCCGGTGTACGACAGTCCGCTGGACGTGAACAGCATGGTCCCAGGGACGATCGTGCGTGCCGACCCGTCCGGCCAAGTCGACTTCGTGACGCCAGCAGAGCGCGCCGAGTACGACCGCGCAGTCGACGCGGCGAAGCGCCGTGCCGAGCGCTTTGGCGGCGTCTACGTCGCGCCAGCGATCAAGTCGTTTGTCGACCCAAAGACGATCCGGAAGCTCCAGCGCACTGGTGCAGTCGAGCCAGGCTTCACAACGGGCTTTGACGTCACGAGCACGGAGGAGCTGAGCAAGCGTGAGCAGCGCATGAAGCGGTTCAACACGCCGGAGTTTGCGCTCGCGTACTCGACCGAGACCGTCCGTGCGCTCACAGACGGCATGACGCAGGACGAGTGGCAAGCGAAAGAGGCCGAGAAAGCGAAGCTCGAAGAGCGTGCGCGCAAGTTTGGCGTCGCGACTGAGAAGCGCGAGCTGGACCTCGTGCCAGCGAACGCAAAGGTCCGGAGCGAGCGCTGCGATGTCAAGACTGCAGCCGACAGCAGCGCAGATGTCCGGACCGACGCGATCCACATGTACGCGCTCGACGAGCGGTTCCAGCAAGTGCGCACGAGCGACGTGCTCGCGTACTTTACTGGCTACGGCCCGTCGTACGTCGAGTGGATCAACGACAGCTCGTGCACAGTCGTGTTTCAAGACGCGTTCACTGCTGGTCGCGCGCTCATTAGTCTTGCGCAAGAGATCCCGCCGCAGCACAAGATTGTGGACGCGCCAGTGCCAGCAGCAGCGAGTGCCGATGATGTCGAGATGGAGGGCGAGGCAGCAGCGACAGCAATGACCGACAGTGTCCCAGACAGCGCTGCAGATGTCCTCGACGACAGCTTCAACCGCTCGCACTGGCGCTTTGGTTTGCCGATCAGCAGCAGCACGCAGCCGAGCCACAAGACGTGGCGCGTGCTCTTGCGCAAAGCCACGGACGACGACTTCCCGGCCGAGAAGACGGACAAAAAGTACCACGAGCGGTCGCAGAGTGGTCGCGACCGCCATCGTCACTTGGCGCAGCGCAGTCGCGGTCCTCGACAAGCGCCGTACGACGCACCGCAGCAGCGCAGTGGCAGTGGTGGTGGTCTCCGTGGCGACGGCAGCTCGATGCCGAGTCGCTACAGCTCCAAGCCATCGTCGTCAAGCAGCAGCCGCGCGCACCCATACGGAAGCAGCAGCGGTCGCCGCCGCCGTGATCGCAACGACTCGCGCGACTTTGACGACCACGATGACCGTGGCAATGACAATGCCGATTCGCGCCGGAGTCGTCGCCGTCCGCGCGACACTGGGAAGCCATCGGACCGCATTCGCGTGAACGACGACGGCTCGATCAACTTTGTGCGCAAGAGCGACGCTGCGTCGTCGTCGACAATGGCTGCGGACAGCGCAGCGCCAGCGACGACGGACTGAGCAAGCGCATGAACAAGAATCGGAGTGATGCTCTTCACGACACCGGCAATGAATAGACGGAACGACACGACGCGGCAACTGCAACAGGAGCGCAGCAGTCTCTACACTCGATATCGCATCCTTTACAGCATCCAGTGCGTACTCGTTCTCTCTCTCACTGACTCTCACAGCACAAACTTGGCGCTAATCGCGTCGCGGCAGTACGGACACTCACCAAAGACCGTGTTGAATGACTGCCGCGCCGTCGGCAGTGCTTTGAGCCAGTCAAAGAGGCACTTTTCGTGGAACGGCCGATTGCACTTGGCGTTCTCGCAGAGCTTGTCAGGAATGATGGTCTGTGCAACCACGGATGCGGAAGCTGGAGCTGCTGCTGCTGCTGTAGTTGCCGTTGCCGCGTCGACGTCCAAGCGATAGCAGTAGCAAATGCCGCACTCGACAGCAAAGTCCTCGACTGCAGTGTGCGTGGGCGACGGGAACGCGACGTCGAGGATCGCTGCGAGGTTCTCACGCGGCAGGAGCGTTTCGTCCCACTGGAACACGCGCTCGCTCCAGCGCTCGCGCAGTGGCGCAACGCTTGCGTCGCTCCCAAAGAAGCTCAGCTCGCACATGGCGCGCGCGTGCGTTGGGTTCACGTCGATCTGGATCGACGCGTGCTTCTCGAGCGCGATGCGCCGTCGCCCAGTTGCGCGCGTCGGTCGATGTGGCTCGAGCACGCACGTCATGGCGTCAAAGTCGTCGAGGACGTCCCAGAACGTCTGGTACTTGGCAATGAACGCGTCAAACTGGCCCAAGACATCGGCTAGCACCGCGCATTTGCCAGTAGCACTCTGCAATGGCGACTCCCACACGAGCTCGAATGGCTCCGGCGCATCGACGTAGCACACTGGTGCATGCTCGGATAGTGGGAAGTCGGCTGCGAGCGCCAGTCGAATCGCGTGCTTGCGCTGCGCTGCGTCAATCGTTTCGAGCTCGAGCGTCCGCAGGTCGTCTGTAAGAGTGAGTACGCGGTGCCACCCTATCGCGTCGAGCTCGGCCATGAGCCGTGTGTAGTACGCTGCACTCGGGAGCGCTGTTTGCTGCAGCTGCTGCGCTGGCGCACAGATCGCAACGAGCTCTTCGAGCTCACGTACAAAGCTCTCGAGCGACGACGATTGCGCCAAGCGGATCTACATATGCGCAGATGTGTACATAGCTTGTCAGCCAAGCTGCAGTGAGGATGGCAAGGATGCAAGCAAGCAAGCAAGCACGAGCCGACCTTGAGTGTGTCGTGCTGAGCTGAGAGGATCGCTGCGAGCCGCGGCTCGACGTCCAGCTGCGCGCGTTCCAAGCTCACTCGCGCGCCGACGTGCCGCACGCCGCGCACGCGCACCTTGAGCTCGTCACCGCCAACGCGCACAAAGCCCGCGTAGCTCGTGCACGCAGCGCACTCGGGCACCAAGTGCGTCGCCATGTTTGTTGTTGTGTTTCGAGTTTGGCGTCAATTTTCACGAATCGAGCTGAAATTTGGCAGATGTAAACGTAAATAGTACGATTATAGCATGAAAAATCGAGAAAGCCCAACATGCTCGACGTGACACGCAAGATGGTCGTCGCCGAGCTCTTGGCGATGGTGATCGCGATGGCGATGGCGAGCGCACCAACGAGCTCGATACACGAGCTCCATGAAGCGCCTTTGAGCTCTGCAGCTTGAAAGCAAGCGCGCTGTCGAAGCAAGTCGAGCGGCTGGCGCTGGCGGATTTGCTTGCACGAGACGGTCCCACTCACATGATTTCGTGCATTCGCGCTTTTGAGCTGCGTGAACAAGAGGTCCTCGCCATTCTTCCTTCCCGCCCCGCGTCAGCAGCAGCAAGCGCCACCGCCACATCGCGCGCTTCGTGCAGACGCCTTCACGCAACGAAGCATGCGGATCTTCCGCTCGTCGACGACAATGCTCGTCGCGAGCGTGTGCGCTGCTGCCGCAATTCAAGTCCCTGCGGCGTCGCTCCTGCCACTGGCTGCACCGGCTCCACTGCTCGGCGCGCACGATAGAGCGCTGCTCGCATCGAGCGACAGCGACGACACTCTGTTCTGGTCGCAGCTCCCGGCGTTCTACGACTCGAGCGATGCTGCTGCTGCGCCGATCCGCAGCTGCACTGGCGCACTCGTCGCGCCGCGGTTCGTACTGACGACTGCGGCGTGTGCGACGCAGCACCGCATCGCGAAAGTCTCGTTCACACAAGGCACCGATGCGACGCTGTCGAGAGCAGTCGTCGCGAGCGTCACGCACCCGCGGTTCGAGCTCACAGGGCCGTCGCGCTACAACGTCGCACTGCTCGAACTCGCAGCGCCGCTGCCGTTTGCGACACTGACGCTCGACTTTGCGCCAGCGCTTGCAGGCGACCAGCTCGTGCGCGTGAGCTCGTGGGACAAACAGGTCACGAACGTCAGTGTCGCGAGTCTCGCTGCCTGTGCCGGCGAGAGCGGACTCGTGACGCTGCCGAGCGACAATACCGACGGCTCGCTCGTGTGTCTCGGCTCCGCGCTGTCGTCTGAATCCCAGCGTGGCAGCTCGATCTTGGTGTACAAGGCGGCGTCCACGGCACTACTCAGCGGCTTTGAGCTGCCTCGCGAAGCTGGAGTCTCACGAGTCTACGTCGGAATGCGCGGCATCGCCAACTTCATCAACGCAGTCGCAGACGACCTGCGGTGGGCTTCGCACACTGATCTGCCACCTCCAGAGCCAGTGACTCCTGTACCCTCGACGTCTGCACCGACTCCAACACCGGCAGTCGCATTCCCTCCGACACCGACACCGACGGCAGTGTCGACGCCGGCTCCAACGTTACCAACGCCCACACCAACGACGAGCTCTCCAACAAACGCACCGACGCCGACTCCAACGAACTCGTCCTTTCCAACACCGACACCGACACCGGTCCTGCCGACTCCGTTGCCAACGAATACGTCCAATGCAACCGTTCCAGCCCCATCGCCGACACCGGTCCGGCCGACCCCGCTACCAACGACGCCGACACCGGTCCGGCCGACCCCGCTACCGACGACGCCGACAGCAAAGCCGACATCGGAGCCGAGTTACCAACCGACAGATGATCCGTCACCACCTACACCGGAACCAACGACACCGCCGCCAGCCTGGCCAACTCCAACTCCACCTCCAACGACACCTACCCCAACGGTGATCAGTGGACCGCCGACACCAATGCCGAGTCCCCCACCAGCGTACCCGCGCGCGTGGTACCCGTACGTCGCGACGCTGCACATCAAGCGAGGCGGCAAGAGCTTCTGCGGCGGCACGCTCGTCGGTCCGTACCACGTCCTCACTGCTGCGCACTGTGTCGCAGACGGCGTCGTGAACTGGGTCGCGCTCGGGTCTGGCACTGGCGCGCTGCAGGAGATCCCCGTCGCGCGTGTCACGCTCCATCCGCGCTACAAGCCGGAGAGCATGCTGTACGACGCGGCTGTGCTCGAGCTCGGGAACTTTGCCGACTCGACGCGGTGGGTCACGCTCGACGCCGCACGCGACTACCCGGACCAGACGATAGCGCGAATGGTGAGTGGCATCACGATGAGCACGACGTTTGTGAACGCGCTGTCGCTCCCGATCTGGGCACGCGCCAAGTGCGAGGCACAGTACCCGGAAGTGTCGACTCCCGTGCTGTGCGCAGGTGGCAACGCCGGTGTCGACGCGTGCGCAGGCAACTCGGGCAGTCCGCTCATTCGGAGCAGTAGTGGCAATGGCGACGTGGACGTGCTTGTCGGGATCGTCAGCGCCGGCTTTGGCTGCGGCACGCGCGGCGTCCCAGGCTTCTACACGCGCATTGCGAGCGTTGCGGACTTTGTGGCGCAGTTCACGATCCCAGCGATCCCTAATCCGTCGATGCTACCGTCTATGTTGCCGACGGCTGTACCATCGAGCTATGCGGCGCCAGGGCTGCCGACTAACTCGCCCGGTGTGAGTTCAATCACAGGCGGCGGCGGGCGGACCACGCAGACGCCAGTGGCCGCGTTAAGTGGCACAGCGACGCCGTATCCTTCGAGCATCCGCAGCGCGACGCTCGATCCGGAAGTGACGCCGCTTGCGAAAGCCAAGGCGCTCGTGTTCCTCGCCGGCGAGTACGAGAACTCGCTCGTCTCGCGCACGCTCTGGACGAAGATCGTCGATCCGACGAACGCTGTCGTGCTCTACTCGACCGGCGACCTCCAAGGCGTCCTCAGTGTGATCAAGCAGCGCAGCGCACTGCCGCTGAACCAGCGACTCGACCGATTCAAAACAGTCGAAGACCGCGAGCAGCGCACAAGTCCATCGCAGTGCTAGCTGCTCTGTGATTGTGCGATGCGGTAGGTAGTGTGAGTGAGTGCGTGCGCGGGCGTGGGATGAGAAGGACAAAACAGACTGTAGGATAGCTGCTCATGGAGGTGAGAAGTGAAGTGCACTCTGTATCTGTGTTAGTGTTGTGTTAGTGTCCTTTGCTATCGATGCCCACTCGCTCGCTCAGACGAGGAGCTGGAGCAAGATCTCGAGCTCGATCTTCATCGTGTCCTTCTTGCCGTAGCCGCGGATCATCGCAATCGCGTCGTGGTGCGCAAAGTCGGAGATCATGCCGTCGAAGAGCGCTATGAGGTCCTCCACGTCGACGTCGTGACGCGTCTGCTGGCTCTGCTTGCACTTGGCGACGCGACTGAGGAACTCCGGTTTGTCGAGCTGACTCCGGATCTTCCGGAGCACCACGAGCTTGTCGGAGCGTGGAAACTTGGGCAAGTGCGCCTCCATGTAGTTCGCGCTGTACTCGTCCATTTCGTAGATCACAAAGATGCGTCCTGCGATCTCGACGCGCGCGCCGACGTAGAAGTCGTCGAGTCCCAAGTACGCGCCTGCACCGCCACTCCTGCTGCTGCGTCCGCTGCTGCTGCCTGAACTCACGCTCTCGCACCGCTTGACACGCATGCGGTCGAGGAACTTGCCGCCGACAATGCCGGCGTTGCGCTGCACGGGCTCAGAGATCGTGACGCTCTGGTCCGAGACAATGACTGAGATGATGAAGCGGCGGTGGATGTCCTCGGGCTTTGCTGTGTCGAAGCGCGCGCGGAAGCGCAGGACCTCGGTCGTGTCGAGCGACTCGATGCTCTTGAGCGGCGCTTTCGGCAACAAATGGTAACACGACTGCAGCGAGTCGTCTTCGGATCCAAAGCCGTCGTGGGGCGCTGGGACGAACGGCGCCACGAGCTTCGGGTCGTCCTGGACAACGATCGCTTTCCCAAGCGGCTGGCTCTGCGCTTGGTACCACTGCCGCGTCGAGTCGTCGGCGTCGAGCAAGAGGATGCGGCGGTTGTACACTTGGAGGTACTTGCCAATCGCAAAGTCCTCCCACGAGTAGAACGTATGCGCGTTCTTTGCGAGGCTTTCTTCCGTCTCTTCGTCGCACACGGCAGCGCACGCTTGCTTCGCGGGGTCTTTCGACAGCTTTGCGCGGTTCAAGAGCTTTGGGAACGGGTCGCAGCCCGAGTTGCGCTCGTGCGACTCGAGGATCTCGATCGTGTTGTCTGCGAGGAAGAAGTGCACGGTGTACCGGTGCTTGATGCCGTAGAGCTTCTCCGTGTCGTCCCAGATCGCAAAGAAGCGCAGGACGTGGCGGTCGTGGTCCAAGAACCGGCGCAAGTGGTCGCTCGGCCGCGCAAACTTCCCGAGCGTTGCCTCCATGAAGTCTTTCATCGGGTACTGCTTCTTGCCGTAGTGCGCGTCAGGGTCCTGTCCAGTCTCGCGCGCCATGTGCGCTTTGCGGATCTCCGTGTACGTGTCGCGCGGAAGTGCTTCGTCCTGTGGCACGTGGACGCTTTGCGACGCGTAGTACTGGCGCGTGAAGAGGTCCGTCGTGATGAGGTGGAACGTGCGTCCGTAGAACGTGAGCTCGCGACCGACGTTCAAGTGCTGGTAGCTAAAGAACTGGAGGTTGCCTTGCTGGTCGCACTCGGGCATGGGGATGCGATGGCGCTTGACAAAGTTGCCTTGCAAGATCCCGCTGTTCTCGATCTTGGGCTCGGTGATCTGGATCGTGTTGTCTTCAAGGTAGTACATCACCTCGCACTTGCGCACGCGATAGTTCTCGTAGTTGCTCTCGTGCGCGGCTTCGAGGAAGTAGCCGCCGAAGCGCAGCACCTTCTTGTCGTTTGCAATGAAGTTGGGACAGAACGGCTTCGTACTCGGGAGTGCCGTTGCAGCGCCTTCGAGCGTCGAGTAGCCGGCTTCACCCTGACGCTCGAGCTCGCGCACGTAGAACGACGCAGGTTTCGCATTCCCGAGTGCGTGGCCGCGCGTCTTGGGCTCCGTGTCGCCGTGGCGCCGAAACATCATCGGCACGGCTTGCTGCTTCTCGAGGATCGCTTGGTTTGGCATCGCGCTTGGGGCTTGACGAGGAGTGCTTGTTCAAGCAAGCGGCTGTGACAAGCGTGTCGGGTTGTGCGGTCTTGCGAGCGAGCGAGAGATCGGCTAGTGCGCTCCGCATGAGCACGGCGCGACGGCGAGCTCAGGTCAGAACGAAGCCATTTTGCGTCTGACGCCATCCTTGAAATAGCAGCACAATCCCATTTGTGGACCTGCGTGGCGCGAAGATGCCAAGGACCCATAGGCTCCTACTGTCTCTTGCACACTCGAGGCCTCTCTCGATCCACGGGCTCTTGGTTGATGACAGAGAGAGAGAGAGAGAGAGAATGAGAGCGATCGCTCGACAGGATATCGTGGGGCTTGAGTCCCTTTCGAACGAACGCGATAGCTAGGCGCTAGGGCTCCATTGGCTCAACTGAGACAGCTACTACAATGACCAGCTCAAGCGCGTTGCATCCATGTGCTTCCACTCGCTTTTGTCTGTGAGCTTCGCGGTTCCATCTCCTGCACGCGTCGATGCCTCTTAGACGTTGATCACACGCGCGAGCTTCTGGATGCGGTTGAGCAGCAAGTCGCCCTTCTTGATCGCGTCCTGGTACTGCGCGTTCTTTGCATCCGGGCGGTTCGTCTCGATCACACCGGCGACCTTGTCGATCTTTGCGTTCAAGCGGCCAGCGGCAATGAAGCGCGCGAGCTCCGTGTCGAGGAACCCAACGCTCACACCAAACGCCGTCGCCATCGACTCGATCGTGACACTGCGGTACGCCTCGAGGAACTGCGCGTACGCCAAGACGCGGAGTTCGCGGTACATGAACCGCACGTGCGTCGAGAGGTACTTGTCGCGCAAGACGTAGGGCTGGAGGTCGACCATGGCCGTGAAGAAGCGCTTGTAGTTGCAGTCGTACAGGCCGTTGAGGAAGTCGCCGAGGTGCGGAATGTCGTGGAGCACTGCGAGGATCTCGGGCGAGTCGACGAGCTTCTTCTTCAGCTCCACACGATTGAAGCTCAAGACGCACGTGAGGACGCAGTAGAAGATCATCGACTGGTACGACATGAGCTCCGTCGCCGTGAACGTCGCGACCGACTCTTGAAAGAGCTTGGCGGCTTTCTTAAAGTCCCGCGCCATGAGCAAGTAGCAGCCTTCGTAGACCTTGAGGCGGTTCCGACGGTCCCAGTCGCCGCCTTCATCAATCAGCCTATCGGGTCAGAATGGCGTGCGTGCGTGAGTGCGTGGGCCCATGGCACTCGCGGTGGAAAAGAATCACGAGAGAATCAGGACGTACACTGCAGCTTTCTTGATGTGCTTCTCCACGAGCTCGAGGTCTGAGAAGAACAGCCCGATGCGAATGATGTGGAGTGCGACGAGGATCTTCTGGTTGATCGACTGCGGCTTCTCGCCTGCGACGCGGAACGCCTCGAGCGCCGCGTGCTCGTCGCCAATGCGCGAGAACATGCGCGCCTTTGCAAGCAGCGCTTCGAGGACTTCAATGTCGCCCAAGTTCTGCGTCGCGTCCGCGAGACGCTCGTCCAGCACGCGCGCTTCTTCTGCGTTCGCTGCTTTCATCGCTGCAGCGAGCGCAGCGTCCACTGGCCAGCTGAACTCGCGACACACGCGCTCGTAGAACGGCGCCATGTTGTTCTCTTTGATGAGCGCTAGGAGCGCCATCTTGTGCGACGCGTCGTCGGCTGCGAGCGTGCTCCCTGGTCCGTGCTGGTGCTGGAGCGTAAAGTACACGTCAGCGATCTTCATGTTTGGGAGCGTCGCGAGGTCGTCCTCCATCTCCTCCGAGATGTTGCCCTGGCTCGCTTGCTTCGCGAGCGGCGGTGGCGCCGCGGCTTTCTTCTTTCCGTCTCCTGCGTGCGTGTCGGCGGCCATGTTGTCTGTCGCTGTTACGTGCTGCTGCTGCTACAAGATGCGCGTGTGTGTGTGTCGTGCACAAGGAGCTCTGCGATCACCTGCTGCTGCGATGCTCCGTTCGTCGTCTTCTTTGCTGTGCTGGATCAAAATGGGGCAAAGATCCTTGCTTACTTTTGAAATTGTGGAGAGAGTCTGTACCATATATCGACATTCAAAAATGCTCATGAAGAGTTTACGAAACTCCGCAACTAGCCACATCATGGCTAGGTTTAGGCAAATTTATCATTGTAATCCAATCATACTTTAACCAAGTTTTTGTAGAAAACATGTCGAAACATGTCCACATTCTGGAGTTTTGGACATGTTCCTCGACCTCATGGAGATCATCATTGAGAGCATGCTCTGCTCTGCTGCAGCAGAAGTTGGACGCGGCCGGAGCATGCGCGCTAATGCCATGTACCAGCTCGGGTGTGTAGCGTAAGCTAAACTGGTGTCAGTGCACTGACATCAAGATGCACGAGAGAGGGTCAGGCAAGAGAGTATGCTGAGCGATGTCTCGTGCGTTGCGTGACAGTTCACTCTCAACTCTCCAGCCTCTCGCCTAGCAGCAGCGCCATTGCTGCTGTAGCTCTTCAAGCACTATCGCATGCGCCAGCGTCAAGAAGTACCCGTGCTGCGTTCGAGCGCTGAGCTACTCTTGCTGCAGCGAGCGGCGTCTCGTCAGCGTCGTTCACA
>JAASFT010000406.1:0-20897 GCA_023333885.1 Globisporangium parvum
AAACAGGGCTCTGTGCGCGCAACGATCAGTAGCATGCTGTCATGGCAGTCAAGTCCACCACAACTTTGCTCATCCAAGTGTTGGTGGATGCGTTGGGTTATTTACGTGTGTAGTTTGGCTCGACCATCTCTCGTCTTCGCTTGTCGTCGTCTCCAACACAGCGAATGTAGGGGATGCACGACAGACGCGCATACGCGCAGCAGACATGTGATGCATTCGCATTCGCGCTAGCACATGCTGACAACGGCGACGACGTCCGACTGTGGCCGCACAGCACATAGCCCACCCACCTCCATGCCTGCGACTCGACTCGACTCGATCGAGTCCCTCCCAAAGCCCAGCGAATTTACCCCGTACACTCTTGCCGTTTTTGCCTCTCTAAACCAATGTTTTTGGAGTATTTTTCTACTCCGTTCCACATATCGAGTACTAGTAACCAGTAACCAGTATTTTCTACTCCGTTTCAACTCGCAAGTCACAGTTCCAGGGCTCGATTAATGCGAAAGAGGGAATTGATTAGCTACCGTAACCAACTCCGTCTTGTGAACCGGCATCTGCTTTTACATGTTGAATGCCAAACCAATCGTCAAGAGTGTTTTCAAACAGTGTCTTGAGGTGTCCTGGTCCATGCTCGTACAACAGTCCAAAATTGTATAAATGCCTGTCCGAGAAATTTCGATATATTGTATATATTTCAACGCTAATCAAGTCAACGATTGATGTTGTGGTGACCTTTGGGCAAAGAGAAGATCGGATGAGTACTGAATTTTTGTTGAGAGCTTGTACCGCTAACTCGCGCACGTGCTGTGCAAGGGATCGCACGGATGGTGTATTCACGTGAAGTAAACTTCGTCATTCCGGTTAGCTGTGACTGAGCCTTGAACGAGATTTGACCAGAGCACGAGCCTTGGGTGTTATCGTGAACTACAACGATAGACTTTGCTAATCTCTGAGTGAATTGGATACGTCTTTGTAGAGTAGATGCTGGCCAACAGGTGGAGTACTCATTGCGTATTTTATCAATGTGTGATATTTTCAATGGTTAGGAACAGCGAATGTAAATCTATCATATCTATGGAATATATATCGCCTTTTCAAGGGATAACGACCTAATCGTATTGGCAAAAAGAACTCAATGTGAGGGTCGACAGGATATATACAATTCAGGAAGTTTGATCACCATTACTTGAGCGAAGATCCTTTGTGGAGACTTCATGCATCCAGATGATGGAGTGGGTCATTGGTCATTGGTGTGCGATTCACGACAATGAGTAGTTTGACTCCTTTGGAAATCAGTTGACAAGCACTTTAGAAATGTAAAATCTTCTGATAAACAATATCAAGATAATTGCAGTGGACTGTGCGGATTGTGGTGCATTTGTTGGTTCATAGTCGATACATTGCGATTGTGATCGCAAAGAACCACGACTGTTACACTCATCAGTGCACTAACTCCTATGGTTAAAGCGTCTCGTTTCGGATGTGAAAGTTTGGGAATATCAGATCAGTATGACATGTTTGCTGTATTATATGTAGCAAACTTCAAGCAGGTCGTTTTGCTGTTTGCTTTTCGCTTTTTGAACACAGTTCGTGAGAGGTGATGTCGTACCAAATGGTCTGACCCGATGTCTCGAATCATATCTTTGCTCAACTTTCCCTAATGTTTTCTTACCCGTTGCCGAAACCAGAGTTCCAAATGTTGACGACGAGGCAATACAGTATGAAGTACCTACTTTATGTGTAGTGTACCAGTTGTCGTGGCCTGATCCAGGTTCGAGCATACCTGACAAAACATGAATTTTGTGTAAATCACTTCAATAACAGCACAAAGGGCGTGCCACTGCAATCATTGGACGTGCCGTTGGTGCCATGTAGATTGATTGTCATAACCCGCCGTCGTAGCTGAGTCGCATGACAATGCCTTTTCGTCGAGACGTCAATGGCTACGAAGGCTTGGTGAGCAAGAGTGAGCACGTGCTGATCGAGAAGATCTCATCGACGCGCGAGACGCTGTGCATCGCTGTGTTTACATTTTCGGACGTCGATGTTGCCCGCGCGATCCTGGATCTCCTGGAGAACTGGCCGAATGTACACGTGCAGATCCTGATCAAGAATGTATCAAAGGACGAGGGATCGAAACAGACCCATACCTGGGTCTGTTTCTATCCGCCTGGGTCTGTTTCTATCCGCCGCCATTTGATACGTTCTTCATCGGGCACATTTTCAAACACACTAAACATAGAGAAAACGTTTAACGACAATCCTTTTAGCAATACGTGCTTGTGGATCGACGAACAGTTTGATTTGAACGTACCTCCGTCCACTGGCAGTGAGATCTGTGTGTGTGTTTGATGAGCTCCCCAGCCACCTCTGAGTTGCATGTAGCAATGACGTTTCCCAAACGTCTGCGAAAGCAACCGACCGCTCTGCGCACTATCGACGAGGAGGGTCACCTGTACCACCGGTTGGGCTGATGAGCACTCATCTCCTTCCTCCAGCGTGGTGCGTTCAAATGACACTTTGGCGATACTAATAGTGACAGAATCGAGGTGGCATCATCAAAACCTTGTTTTTATCATTATCAGTCGTATGGTAGATTCAATCGATAGTGAAACCAAGTCCAACCGCTTGTCAAGTTATCACACACTTGCTGGCAAACACGAACTCAAAGTCATCATCGCAATGGCAGCAGCCAAGGACACGTCGACGACGACTGCACCGCGGCGTGCGGTGCGCAGCGCGCGTGCAGTCAGCAAAGCTGGCACGAGCATCACGAGCGACGCGTCGAGCAGCAAGAGCAGCGCGTCAAAGAAACCTGCGAGCTCGAATGCTGCTGCGAAGCGCAAGAAAGCGTCCAAGTACGTCTGTCGCCACAGGACCAGTAGCTGCGCATGTCCATCGCATGGCACCTCACGCCTTCTTCGCACTGTCACTGCCTTCTGTGTGTATCAATGACGACTCACAGACGCGATGCAGACGACGACGACGACGACAACGATGCAGACGCCGACGCACTGCTCGCGAAAGTGAGCGAAGACACTCGGAAGCTCAATCCGTACGTCCCGACGTGCTCGCTCATGCCTATGCCTATCGCTCTGTCGATACGTACAACTGCCTCACATACACGTGGATTCGACTAGCAAGCGCAAGCGCGGCAGCGCTGCGAGCGCAGCGATCTCGGACGAGTTCCTGAGTCTCGACGCGTTGCTCGATACGGACCTGGAGCTCCAGCGCAAGAAGCAAGCGCGCGAGCGCAAGCTCCAGAAGCTCCGTGACGAGTGCGACTCATCGCTCGCAGACCCAACAGCTGCGCTCTTGTCAGGCGCATCGCCGCTCGTGAAGCTCATGAGCGCGATGGCGAACAACATGACGAGTCTCTCGGCCGACAACGACGTGTTTGCAGCGAACAGCAGCAGCGGTGCGACGGCAGAGGAGAAGTTTGGCTACGTCTTTGCGCCGATCACAGAGCCACTGCCACTGAAGCGGTACGAGCCGACGCCGACAGAGCTCGCGAGCGACCTCCAGTGCGTCTACCGCGCAATGGCGACCACTGATGACGACGAACTCGGCGCGCTGCTCTGGAGCAAAGCGATTCTCTTGCGCTGCGCTCTGAGTGCGACGCCAAAGGCAAAGGCAGCGGCCAGTGCAAACGCTAAGGCAGCGGCAGAGGCAGACGTGACGGAGCTCCGCAGCAGCAGCAGCAGCACCACCAGTGCAGCTCTGGACTCCGCGATCTTCGTGCCGGCGAAGATCTGCACGTGGCTCTTCACGACGAGTGCGTCCTGCTGCGCTGTTGACGCATCGGAAGTCGCGCTGTCTACCTGGGAGACGCGTAGACGTACACACCTCTGACTCACTTGCTCTCTCTCTCTCTCTCTCTCTTGACAGTGTCGACGCACAGCAGTGGCCACGTGATCCGCGGCTGCCTCAGTAACTTATTCCTTGCACTCGACCCGGCGCACAAGACGCCTGCTGTACGTCTCTGCGCCTCTCTGTCTGTTTGGCAGGCCGTGGACTGTCTGAACGAACGTTCGCTACGGTTGCCTGTCGTCTCTAGGACCTCCACGCCGGACTCCCAAGTGCGTCGTTCTGCGCATCGATCGAGAACTACCGCGCCTTGCTCAGCGCCGCTGCTGGGGCAGATGCGCGTCTGCAGATGGCGTGGCAGCCGACGGTCTACGACTTTCTCAACGCCTTCCGGACGTTTGGCTTCCACGACAGCAAGCGCTCGATGAGTACGAAGAGCAAGATCGACACGACGCCCAAGCGCTCGACGCCGACCAAGACGGCAGCGCCGGCAGCAGCAGCGTCGCCAGCAACACCAGCGACAGGCAACAGCAGTGGCGAGGGAGCTGATGCACCAGTGACGCTGCCGTTCCCGACGCTCAACATGCACTACGTGCTCATGTACTTTGTCATGTGTCTCCGCGCCAAGTACGTCACACTCGAGTAGCGTCCTAGACCATGCGCTAGCTGCCTAGTTGCTTGGCGAACTGACGGATGCACTGACTGCTCATGCTCCCCCCACCAGTGTGCTCAAGCTCGACGGCTACGACGCGTTCAGCTTCACGATGTTCTTCCTCCGGATGCAGTTTGAGAGCGAGCTGCACCCGGAGCTCGTGCAGCTCGCGTCGATCTGCATCGAAGAGCTCTTGGAGGTCTTTCCGAAGACCGAGTGGCGTCGCGAGTGGGCACCGTCGCTCGTGCTCCGCATCGCTGGCGTGCACGAAGGACTGTTTGACTCGCCAGCAGGGTGGCTCACTGTCGCGCGACGCTTGCCTCGGACGCTCCGTGGCACGCAGCTCACGACGGGTCTCTGTATCTACGTCCTGCAGCACCGGATCGACAAGACGCCAGTCGACGGCGTACGTTGTTGGTCGAGGGCTATGGCATGTGCTCGTGTGCGTCCAAGTGCTGAGTGCCTCGCACCGCTTGTCTGACTCTGTCTGTCTGTCGACGGCTCTGTATGAGCAGGCGACGTCCGAGCGGCCGCTCAAGTTCCCGATCCAGAGCGGTCTTGTGCTCGACATCGTCGCGGGGATCGTCGAAGACCTCACGCTCAAGTACACAGCGACGCGCGCGAGTGGGAAGAAGACGGCGCCGCCGCCGTACGACCTCCTCTGTAAGAAAGTCGCGCTCATGGACTTGGCGCTCCAGGCGTTCCTCAACATCCTCACGCAGAAGGAGATGGCGCTGCTGCTCAAGAAACTCGATGCACTTGCGGGGAGCCACAAGTCGACGATGTCGGCCAAGTGGCACGAGGTGCGTCCTTGCGCTCCTTCGCTCCGATGATAGGCACTCCAGCCACTCACAACGACGCTCTCGCTCTCGCTCTCGCTGCCGTGCTCGCCTCAGCTCAAGACGCTCGTGAGTCTCATGCACCGCAAGTACTCGCTCGAGAACCTCCGCATTGGCCGCGAGGCGTCGCCACTCGCCAAGACGACGCTCTTCATCGACGACAGTGCGAACTAGCGACGCGTCGCGCAGCCTCCAGTCGCAGTCGTCGAGACTCGGTCGCCTCCGATCCTTCTTCCAACAGCACGCAGGTCTCCTCCGACTACTACGAGCAGCTCGAGAGACGAGGAAGGACGAGAACGTAGGGAATGCAAAGCGACGTCGTGGTCTAGAGAGTGAGCGATAGCCTAGACACACCTTGCTGGGACTAGCTGCTGCGATGAGTGTGCGTGCGTGTATGTGAGAGAGAGTGAGTGGCTACGACGACGCCTCGGCGGCTGCGAGCGCAGCGTACGTCTTCTGGAGCTGCACTTCGACAAGCTGCTGCGCGTTCACGTCGCTCGCGAGCTGCGCCATGCGCCGCTGCAGCGCGTGGGTCTCGATCGTCGCAAGGGCGTCAAAGCACGAGCGCTCGATCTGCGCGTTCGCAAACTCGGTCACGTGCGTCTTGAGCGCTGCGCGCGCGTGCTCGGCGCGGCGCTCGAAGCCGCCGTGGACGACGCGGACGCGGTCTTCGAGCTTGCTCGCGCGCTTCGACAGCGTCTGCTCGAGTGCTTGGAGCTCGGCAAACTCCTGCCGCATCGCGTCGATGCGAGTGGCGTCGTCTGTCGCAAACACACGGCTCGTGCGGCCGCTGGCGCTCGCGACAACGCACTGCGACTGCGCAGCGTCCCACGTCGCCGCAAGCGCAAGCGGATCCGTCGCCTTCCAGACACTCGCACTCGCGCCGAGACTCGCTTCAATCTCGACCATGTTGCGCGCGTGCGCGAGCTGCGCGTCTGAGAACGTCGAGAGCGCGGGTGCTGGCGCCGAGCGCTTGCTGCTGCGCTTCTTGCTGCTGCTCTTCTTGCTGCTGCTGCTGTCGTCAGCGACTGGGTACGCGACTGCGTCGTGCGCGAGCAGCGCGTGCATCTCACTCGCAACGTCGTCGCGGCTGCTAAGGACGACGTCAGGCGAGACCTTGCTTGGACGTGGGAGCGCCTGCTGGACTGCGAGCGACCGACGCTTGAGCGCACGCTCGTGCTCGAGTGCCCGCTGCGCTGCGAGCCGCGCTTCACGGTCACCAGCGTCTTCTTCGCCATGGCCCTGGGCATCGTCGCCGTCGTCGTCGTCGTTGTCTCTGACTGGTAGCGCGATCTCATACTCGTTCTGCGGCTGCGGGAGCGCGCCAAAGCCCTCTTTCAAGCTCGCAAGCATGCGCTTCTGGCGTGCGCGCTCAGCGCGCTTGCTCGCCGCGGCGTCCTGCTCGTGCTGCTCTGGGTTGATCCCGAGCTCATCGCGCAGCGGCGTCCGCGTCGATGTCGTCGAGAGCGGCGTCTCGCTGCCAGTTCGCATCGAGGACAGCGGTGTCCGCGACGGTGTTGCCCCAGCGTACCCCGTGCCTTCCTGGAGCGCAACGTTCTCGCCGCCGAGCAGCGGCGTCGCCATGCGCGTCATTGCGAGCATGTTTGTCGCTTCTTGCATGATCGTGTCGTGGACATCGCGGGCAGCCGGTGTCGCCGTGCCAGTCCGCAGAGGCGTCGCCGTGTAGTCGCCCATGAGCGCGCGCGTCTCGGTCGCACCGCTCGCGCTCTCGAGCGCCAGTGCTGCAGCGTGCGCTGCGTGCATCCCGAGCTTGGCCAAGTCGGCGAGCTCGTCGTTCGAGACCACTGGCGCTGGCAGTGCCAACGACGTGCGCTTGATCGCATGGAGCGGATCGTTCTTGGCGTTCACAGCGGCAATGACTTGCGGCAGACTCGTCTTCATGAGCCCTTTCTGCCGCTTTGCATCTTGCTTGCGCTCCTTCTTCTCCTGCGCATCGCGGCGCTGGCCTTCGAGCTTGTCGAGCTGCGTCGCTGCGGTCTTGGCATCGAGCTTCGCAGCGCGTGACGCCTTGCGCTCGTCCGAGACGTCGTAGAAGCCCACGGGTGCAGTCTTCTCGAACGGAATCTCGTTCGCATAGTCGAGGAACTTGCGCTTCTTGTGCGAGACTGCGCCGTTCGAGCGGCCGCCGACGCCTGCGGCTTTGAGCTCGCGGCGCTTCTGGAGCGTTGCGAGCCGCCGCGCTTCTTCGAGCTGCTTCTCGCGCGCTTTGCGCTTCGCTTTCTTCCCTTTCGTGTTTGCGAGACGCGCGCGCGCTTCAGACAGCATCTCCTTCTCGTCTTCGTCCATGTCGACGGGGTCCGGTCGCGCCGGCTTGTTCTCCGGGTTTGGGTCGATCTCACCAGGACGCAAGCGCCGCGGATCGTCGCTCACTGTCACGCCTTCGCGCTGCTGCGCAGCGTCCAACAAGCGCTCGTAGTGCTCCATGCACTGCGCCGCGGTGCGGCCAACGATCGGCGCGATCGTGCGCCACTGCGACGGCATGAGCTTTGCGAGATGCAGGAGCTTCTCCTCCTCTTCGCGGCTCCACTCGGTCTTCTTGATCGACGGGTCGAGCCACTCGTACCAGCGCGCTTTGCACTGCTTCGCGGACTTGCGCGAGAGCAGCGACGCGACGCGCGCCCACTGGTTCATGCCGTACTTCATCACGGCGGCTTTGAGGATCTCATCCTCCGTGTTCTTCCACACGCCGCCTTTGATCATGATCCGCATGGTGGACGCTGTGTAACTTGGCGCAGAGCGCTACAGAGAGAGAGAGAGAAGGAGAGAGTTGTGGAGAGACTGTAGGGTCGTGCGAGGTGTGTACACGCGTGTGATGCACGCCGTAGTGGTGGTCGAAGCAGCGCAACGAGAGAGAGAGAGACGCTCGAGGAGCTGCTCGCGCGCTTGATCCTTGCTTGGCGTGTGTTTTGCCCGACTTGTTGCGGGGCTTGTGTGGTGGCGCTCGGTCACATACTTTGTTTCATATACGTTTCAAGACGAAAATGCCTTGCGCTGACTATAAAACCTGACTAGTGTCGAAATGCCAATCCAAACGACACGATGAGCATGTCAGCACATGTGTGCGAGGCAGCATGAGTGTGCGAGACTGCTGCGGTCGACAGCATCTGCACGCTGAGCGTACGCGATCACGTCGACGTCGTGTTCTTTAGTCTCTCGGAGAGCGAGTACGACACGAACGGGCCAGGGCCATTCGCAGTAGCCAACGGTGTTTGTGAACATCGGGTCGATGGACGCGCGCCACGCAATGGACGTCGGGCAGATCGCTGCGATCTACTCGCGCATGCTCAGTGCGACCCCAGCTGCGAAGATTGCATTCTGGGAGACGCTCCTCGAGTCCTCCGTCGGACATCATGAGCTGTCGTACGTCAAGCGCTGGCTCGTGCGTGACCCGCATCACCGGTTTCCGTGCCTCGTGCTCGACCACCACTCGCTGCCGCATGTCTCGGCCAATTCGTCGTACGTCGTTGGTCTCGAGCGCGCGCGTCTCCGAGCGATCGTCGCAGCACAGAAGCATGGCGTGGCACTCGATGCAATGGCGCTCAATACAGAGGACATCGTCGACATCGACGTCATGACTGCGTTCGTGACCACGAACCATCGCGAGCGAGTGCACCATCTCGAGACTGTCGAGATCGGATGTCTCGGACCAGACGTCTCAACGGACGCACTCGTCGTTTGCTGCGTTCCTCCCTAGCACTAGCACTAGCGCTGCGACTACTGAGCCGCGTCATCGCCGCTCGCTCTGTCTCGCTGGCAGTCTCAGCACTGTGCGCCACGTCGCGTCCGTGTGCTCCGCGCTCCGGTGCGGCTGTCCGTACGACGCACTCGACTTTGTGTCGCTGCTCGAGCACGTCGACGAACCGGAGCGGTCGCAGTGCCCAGGCGTCGATGCAGTGCACAGTCGACTTGTCCCGCACTGCGCTACTGCCAGCCGGCGTCGATGCGTTCGTGCAGCGCTCCAGGCGCCAGCGCGAGCTCTGTTTTAGAGCATCAAAGACGCATCGAGTGATGACGGCGTTCGCGTTGTGCCGACAACGGTAGAGTTGGTGCCTGACCAAGTCGCTGTGCGAGGTGAGAGGCCCTACTAAGGTCTACAGACAGCGCAACGCGGACACCGTCCTCTACGAGACGAGCGAGACGCTCGTTGAACTCATCGGTGTGACGTCAGACATTCGATGGTACTGCGAGCTACAACCGGATCCACGGTCCTGCGTTCCAGGACCTCGCGGCGATCCTCTCGGATCCGACGAGCGTGTCTCGACTCGAGGAGCCCCGACTCTTCGTTAACGAGCTCGCGGTCCCAGAAGTCGCGGTGCTCTATGACGTCCTGCAAGTGAACAAGACGCTGAGGTGCCTCGAGCTCGAGCTCTACCCACCGCACGCCAGCGTACATGGCGCCGCGCAATCGCTTGGACGCTGCGTTCCAGAACGAGCAGCTCCGTCCAACGCCGCTCGCATTCACGTTGAAAGCAGCGTTCTTGAGCGTCGTGCGAGCGACCACGTGCTCTGCACTCGCAGCAGTCGATGCGCTCGTGGTCTCGCTCGTGTTCCAGTTCGCAGCGACGGACGTGCGTCGCACGCACTTGTGGATCGACTTGTGCAGTGACAGCATCATCTACGGCGAACGCGAGGAAGACGGTGCGACCTAGTAACAGATGCTCAGGACTTCGTCGCACCGAGGAGCCCAGTGTTTTGTCTGTAGGAAGCGCAAGTGACAGTGTCGTGCTGCGGTGCGAAGTGTGGTAACGTGAGTCGGGCAGACAGCGCACCGCCTCGAGCAGATCACGTGCGTCGCAGTCCAGACATCTGTCTCGGTGCGGTCTATGATGATGATGCGATAGCGAGCAGCAGCGACTCATCTTGCGGTGCCTCTGTTGGCACGAGCGAGCAAGGTTGTTCCTTCCTTCCACGTATCTCTCTCTATCACTTGATCGCTCTCTCTTGAGCTCTCTCTTTCTTGAGTCGACTAGATCTGACCGCCATGCCACGAACGACGCGAACACTCGAGCGCAGCCCATCGTCCAGTCTACGGCCCTGTGGCCAGCGCCCCCGCGAAAAGCAGCACGACAGCGTGCGCGAGCGACGGCAGCGCTGGCGTGCCCACGTGGATCTCCATGCGCCAGCTTGTCGAGTGTCGTTTGGCGCTTGCACCACCAGAAGCTGTGGACTATGCTGAACATTTCGCGCTAACTAGAGCTGGTTTTAAGCCTCACACATGTATCACAACTTAGCAAGTTCGGTTCTCAAAATCTTGAAACTTTTGAATGGCATGATGCTAGTGGCGCCAACACCAGTCACGCACTCACGGCACCAACGCGACACTGCTTTGACGTGTGCATGTGTGCATGTGTGTGTGTGCAAGCAGTGAACAGAGGCTGGTGTAAGTGGCGGCTGCATTGCGGTGGCGCCAGCAAGGTGGTGCGGGCGTTCCTTCCATGCATCTCGAGGCTGTCTGTCTGTCTGGTGCGAACTAAATGCCACAGCGCGCGCTCAAGTACACGCCTCATCGTCCAGTCTCTGAGCACTGCTGTGGCCAGCGCCACTGCTTTCCGACCCGTGCGCGCAAGAGCAACAGGTCTGACATACACGTCCTCACTCTCCAGACAGTCAGCAAAGCCATGCTCAAGCTCTGATTGATGCAGGAAATTGAAAAGTTGCGTACATGTACATTGAATCCGAAGCACTTGAATTGCGGGATTTTGACACGTTATATCGTTGGTTTTGGTAATCGCAACCGCGCACTTCAAGCAGCAGCAGGCACCACTCGGATGACATCGTACACACGCTCCACGCCGAGCATCTGCGTTCGCTCACGCACCGACACGCCTCTGCACACGCACACATACACTATGCGCTCTCTGGATCAATCTGGCAGCAGCAGCTGCTGGCACTACATGCGCCGCAACCACCGCCACCATATTTCTCGAAAATATTTCCCAAATATAGAAACCCGAGAAAACGGCTTCAAGCTCAAGAAACTACTGCGCCACGGCGATCATTCGCACATTCGCCCCCGTCACGTCACAGCCGCCGCTGCTGCTGCTGCTGCGCGCCGCTCGGTCCTCACATTCATCCATCCGACCATCTGCTCGTGTGTGTCTGCGCGCGCGCGTCCCCCTCTGCAGCCGCTCGTCCTATCGCTCGGGCAGCTTTGGACGCAGCGCTGAGCGCCACGGCCGCGAGCACGCGCGAGATCTTCAACCGGCGCTCTCCGAGTCGCGAGACCGCAGCTCGAGCTGCATGACGCTGCAGACCGCTGCGTCCGCACTGCGCGACGACACTCGCGTGCGACACAAGCAGGACGTCGCAATGGCCGAACCATCCTCAACCGCGAGCACGAGCAACGCATGGCGCGTCGCGTACACTGCTGGCGACCGCGCGCGCGGGCTCGTTGAAGGTGCGACTGCACGTACTCTCTAGCTCTAGCTCTAGCTCTAGCTCTAGCTCTCGACAGACGTGTAGCTGCTCATACGTACGCACGACGCCTACCGTCCACACCGTAGCGGAAGTGATCTCTGCGATCGAGTACGACCGCTCGGGCGACTTCCTCGCGACTGGGAACAAGGGCGGCCGCCTCACGATCTACGCGCGCAATGGGAGCCACGCGACCACTGTACGTCTGCATGGCGGTTGACTCGACGCACGCGCATCGGTCGCACAGCTCACCCACACCCACACCCACACACACGCTTGTACGCATGCGCAGGACGGCAGCAGCAAGTTTGGCGCGAGCGCTGGACGGCCAAGCGGCGCGATGTACACGCCGTACACCGAGTTCCAGAGCCACAACGCCGAGTTCGACTACCTCAAGAGCCTCGAGATCGAAGAGAAGATCAACCAGATCAAGTGGGGCCGCGCGTCCAACAACGCGCAGTACCTCCTCTCGACGAACGACAAGACGATCAAGCTCTGGAAAGTCTGCGAGCGCAACGTGCGCGAAGTCACGCAGTACAACGCGCAGGCGTTCAGCGGCACGGGTGGCGCTAGCAACGGACGCGCGAAAGCGATCTGCCCCAGTGGCATTCGCTTGCCGCAGTGCCACGTGCGCAACCGCGTGACGGCGAGCACAGCGAAGCGCGTGTACGCGAACGCGCACACGTACCACATCAACTCGATCGCGCTCAACAGCGACGGCGAGACGTTCATGTCGGCGGACGACTTGCGCGTGAACCTCTGGAGCCTCAGTCGCACGGACCAAAGCTTCAGTGCGTTGATAGACTCTGTGACGCGCTCGCTGTCGTCCACGTCGGCTGGTGGATGCAGAGCTGACAGTGTTGTCTGTCGATGCCTGGGACTGCACTAGACATTGTGGACATCAAGCCAAAGAACATGGAGGAGCTGACGGAAGTGATCACAGCCGCAGACTTCCACCCGTCGCACTGCAACATCATGATGTACAGCACGAGTCGCGGTGCGATCAAGCTCGGCGACATGCGTCAAGCAGCGCTCTGCGACTCGTACTGCAAAGGTACGTGACTGGTAGACGGCGTCCGTGGACTGGCCGACCGCGAGAGCGTGCTAACACTCGTTCGCCTGCCCGGTGTGGGTTGCAATAGTCTACGAAGAGCAAGAGGACCCGGAGGCGCGCAGCTTCTTCTCCGAGATCATTGCGTCGATCTCCGACATCAAGTTCTCGCCCGACGGCCGCTACATCATTGCGCGCGACTTCCTCACGCTCAAGATCTGGGACGTGAACATGGACTCGCGACCGGTCCAGACGATCAACGTACGTGTGTGTGTCTCTCTCACTCTTGAGGCGTCGTTGCGGGCGGTTGGACAGTACCTAGGACCGTCGGACGCTTGGACTGACGAACTCCCTCTTTTGACAGATCCACGAGCACTTGCGTCCGCGCCTGGGCGACTTGTACGAGAGCGACTGCATCTTTGACAAGTTCGAGTGCGCCGTGAGCGGCGACGGCAACAACTTCCTCACGGGCTCGTACAACAGCGAGTTCCATATTTATGACCGCTACGGCCGCAGCGACCTCTGCATGTCGCCCACGCCGCGTGCCCCGCGTCGCCACTCGATGCCGATGCACATGATCACGCAGCAGATTGCGAGCGGCGGCGCTGGCGCTGGCGCCGACTCGGACTCGCTCGACTTTTCGCGCAAAGTGCTCCAGACGAGCTGGCACCCGGCGCTGAACGAAGTCGCCGTGTCAATCCGCAACAACTTGTACGTGTACAGCATGTGAGCGAGCGAGCGGGGTCTCGTGTCTCATGCTGCAGCGCGACGACTGCAGTCGCTCGCCTCACTCCTGACGCCCGCAGCCGTCGCAGCAGTAGCGACGTGGACACGACCTCGAGCAGACAGCACGCCACCGACACTGAATCTAAAGCACACGTGTTCGCACCAGCTGCCTGCAGTAGCGAGCGAACGACGACATGCTTCGACATGGAGACAAGAGTGCGCTGCTCTGCTGTTCGTGTTGGTGGATAGATGCTGCTGCTGTTGGCTGTTGTCGAGTGGCACGCGCTCGTCCTGCGCTGGCTGGGAGTGCGTCTGGCCGAGCCGCGCGCTCACAGAGCCGCTCGCTCGCTCAGGTCAAGATGGCTTTGAACTCGTCAAACTCGATCTCGCCACTGCCATCGACGTCGAGCTTGTTGATCATCTCCTGGCGCGCGCATCCATGGCGTCAGTCAGTCACTGCGTTCCCCACGAGCAGGTAGCGACGACGAGCGCACGTGGACGCACTTCGATGTTGATCGTGAGGCCAAAGTCGCCCTTGATGATCTTCACGAGCGTCTCTTTGCGCACAAAGCCGCTCTTGTCCGTCTTGCCGCCGCACGCGACGAACGCATCGACTAGCAGCCGCGTCGGCACGCAAGCAAGCACGTCAAGTGTCAGTTGGCGAGTGGCCAGGACCGAGGCACGATCGAGCAGCTACTGCTAGCGCGACGCACTCATGTCGCTGTCGTCTTCGTACATCGCTGCGCGGTCTTTCTGGTTGTCGATCACCTGGAGGAACTCGGCAAAGTCTAAGACGCCACACGTCGTCACGTGTTGGGTCGTCTGCAGCATGCGCATGCACGTGAGACGCACACGACGCACCGATTGCACCGCTCATGTCTTCGTCGACTTCACTGATCATCTGAAAGAGCTCTTCTTCAGTCGGTTGCTGCCCCATTGCTGCGCGTGCGTGGACAGCGAGCGTCCAATCTGTGAGCCCAGCATGGTGCGCTGCCTGCGAGCGTACGGTGCAACGCACCTTCGAGCACTTGCCGCAGCTCCCAGACATCGATCGTCCCGCTCCTGCAGCCCATGCGTCGCTATCAGTCACGAGGCAGCGAGAGGCACAGCGAGCCAGCGCCAGGCACGACGACGACGCACCGGTCCTTGTCGAACGCAAGGAACGCTTCGCGACACGCATCGATCTCGTCCTGTGCGAGCACCATCGTCTCTCTCTCGCTCTCTCGGAAGCACTGAACGAGCGCACTGCGGCTCTTCACGCGCACCTCCGACTTGGAAATACGTGCGATTCTTAGCCTCGCGACTGTTTTAGCCACCGTCACGCTCGCTCGCTACTGGGAACGAACAACTCTCGCTCTCTCACACACACTGACGCTACGTCATCGTGTCGCCTCGACACGCTTATGGCAAGGCGCAGCTAGTCTGCGAGGATGCGCTGCGGCTGCGCGCCAATGGGGATGACGTTCTGGAGCAAGTAGCGCTCGTTGTTCATCTCGACGCGCGTGAGGTCGTACTTGTAGTTCACCATCATGCCAGCGCTCTGGTGCAGTCCCTAGCGCCACACAAGCCCAAGTAGAGCGCGTGTCAGGGAGACCGCGAGGACGCGACGACGGGCGCACTCGAGACCAACGCACCTTTGGCGACGGGTCTGCGAGCCAGTTGATGCGCTCAAAGATCGCGCCGTTGCGGATGTGGAAGTTCGAGACAGGGCACAGCGCCTTCCCGCGCTTCTTCTCTTCGTAGATGTACTGCGCACCGAGCTTGAGCAGAATCGGCTCGAGCGCACTTGCGAGCGCCGAGTTGTCGCTCCAGTCCTCGATTGCCAGCGCATCGAGCACGAGTGCGACTGCCGAGAGCGATGCCAGAGCACTCTCGTCAGCTCCAGTGTCCGCAGTGAGCGCGGCGCGGAGCTGCGTGACGTGCTCTGGTCGCACGCGCAATGCGTCGTCCGAGCGACTGCGCTGGGTCTCGAGCCACGGCACGAACTGCGGCATGGGACTCAGCGTCGCGAACGTCTCGAGCTGCATGTGCTCGGTCTTGAGCGCCTTTGCGACCTCTTTGATGAGGAAGTTCCCAAGGTCGACGCCCTGTCAATATGAGGCGGAGGACGGTTCCGTCTTAGTCTCTCTCGCATCGTCCTAGACCACCAACGACACAGACAGACAGACCTGAAGCCCCTTTTGCGTCGACGAGATCGAGTAGAAGATCGCAGCCTTTGCGTCGTGCTCGTCGCCCATGCGCTCGGTCTCGTCGCGAATGTACTGCATGCTCGACGCGAGCTCTTTCACGAGCGCCACGTGCACAAACACGAGCGGCTCATCCGGGACACTGGCAGACCGAGAGACAGACAGACATGCGTGCGTGCGCGTGTGAGCACACCTTCGCAGTGTCTACTGGATCAGAACGTGGTCCACAGCCGCACCTCGGATGGAAGAACGCAAAGCACCGGCGGCTCTTGCCTGGTCAGAGCACCCACGGCCATGGTGGTGCGAGTCAATGTGAGACGCACTTCCATACAATTTTGCATACGAGTGAGAACCATGGACGTACCGAGACGGCGCTTGAGCTCAATGATCGTGCCGACTGGATGCACGGCTTCGTACCGAATGATCTTCTCGAGGAGCTGCCCCGACGAGCGCTCGTACGTCACGCGCTCGAGGTTCAGGAACCCGACGCTGAACCACGACGCGAGGAATTGCTGCGACGCCAGTGGCACATCCCCAGAGACTCAGATACAGACCACACAACCCGACTCGACACGTTTCGACGCACCTTGAGGCTCGCGTCGAGCGACCGCAGAGCTGCAGCGTCGGCGCTCGCGCTCGTGTGCTTGCGCAAGACCTGGAGCAAGTCTGCGCGCATGTGCACGAGGAAGAGCATGCCGCCGGCGCGCTGCGACAGGATCTGCTGGAAGAACGTCTCGTAGAGCGGACTGAGCGCTTGCCGCAGGTTCCGGAACGTGCGCAAGTACCGCTCGATGCTCTCGTGGCTCCAGTCCACGGCCATAGCGTCGGCGTTGTCGCTCGAGTCCTGGGACGCGACCTTCTGCGCGCTCTCTGTAAAGTACTGGAGACTCTGCTGGACCTGCTCAGGAGCACAAGGCAGAGCGAGAGAGTCACACAACGCTCGGGAGGCGGTGACGGACTCCCAACACCAACAGCAGTGGCGGCGAGTGGCGCCAGAGCACTCGATGGCCGCTCAGTACGCACAGCTGCAGTGTCGACGTGCAGGTCACGCGCGAGGATGAGCAGGAACTGCTTCTTCTCTTCGATGTTCAGGCTCCGGTACTTGGTACAGAGGCTCTCGATCACGACGCGCGGGACAAAGTCTAGCGCCATGGCGGTCGTAGGCGTCAGCCAACGGCTCAAGCGTCCATCGAGAGAGAGAGAGAGCGGCATCTCCAAGTGTGTCGACGCACCGCCCGTGTTGGCTTTCGTCTTGACGACCTCTTGAATGAGCTTCGAGAGGCGCTGGCGGTCGCTTGCGTTCGGGTGACTCAGGTCGATGCTCTGGAGGAACGCCGACTCGGGGAATGCGCCAGGAGTGGACGACGCACTCACGTTCTGCTGACGACTGTCGCTCGAGAACAGCCGCACCGATGGAGCAGAGAGCGACGCGGACCGAGCTAGCGGGAGCAGCGCTGCAGCTCCGCGCGTGCTACGGAGCTCTTGCGATGGCAGTGCAGCGTTCACAACGAGCGAGTGGTGCGCCGTTGCAGCCAGCGCGCGCGCATGCGTCGCAGCACGAGGACCTGCGCGTCCCGATCGCACGAGCATCGTCGCGAGCGCCATCGCTGTCGTCGTCTTCGCAACTTCGATGCTGACGTCAAGAGCTAACGTGCGAAGTGGATTCGCAAGAGGAGGTACAAATCCCTGCAGAGCAGTACGGCTTGAATTGTAGCCCATGGAACTTGGTGCACGCGAGCACAGACGCCTGAGCTACACTGCACTTCTACTTGCAGGCGGCAGTCGGCCATTACCTCAACACCAGCACCAGCCGACTCCAGTGCGAGCGTCTTCACAGAGCTCAATTGTGCGTCGCACTATCACCGCCCATCTCGTTGCTCCAGCGCACTCTGGCTCGTACGCTTGAAGCGCGCGCGCTCACACTGCGTCGTGAGTCACTTGAGCATCCATGTTAGCGCAGTCGGCGACCACTTCCACGCCAACCAGAAGCGCTGCCAGCAAGACACTTGCCAGCTTTGCACGAGCAACACATCGACTTGATGTGTGGCGGCGTCGTCTTTTCGTCGCCAGCAGCGCCTCGATCGATGCGGTCGCGGAGACCAAGGAGCAGCTCCAGCTTCGAGAACACGCGCGCGTAGTACGTCTCGTCGTCAATGTCGCTCGAGACTTTTGCTTTGCAGCTCACGCAGCGCTGGCTCCACACGACGACGTCGAATCGGCACTCAGAGGCGCTCGCGCTGTCTGCAACGAAGATCTCGGTGTAGATCTTGCCGCTTGTCCATGTTCGCACTTCATCCGTCGAGCCGCGCTGCTGCGACGGATGCGTGCACTGGAAGCTGCCGACAAGATGCGTGTGAGCAGCCTTTCGTCCATGCATGCTCTTCGCCGACACGGCAGCGTCGAGCACGAGACGCTTCGTGAACGCAGGGCGATCGGTGCGCATTTGCTCGATGAGCGCGTTGTTCAGACGGTTGTAGCGCGTCTGCGCTCCGTCCATCGACACGGGCTTGTCGGTGCGACCGCCTGAGATTGTGTCGTACGCCATCCTTCTTGAATCGTTGGCAGCTCGTCGCCTTGTGGAGCTCAGCAACTTCGCGACTGAACGCACCAAAGGAGCAGCACAGTGCGGATCGATCGATCACCAACTGTCACGAGCCAAGGTGATCGCTGTCGACAAACTGGCACGTCCAAAACCATCGACTCACACTACATGTGCATCTCGCGAGACCTTCGTGACTACATCATTGAATCGAGCATCTAAGGACCCGCTTGTCAAGGTGCCGATGCAGATTGTCGAGTATCTAGGACACCACTACGAACTCGCTGGTCGCGATCATTTCAGGTACATCGCGAGGTGAAGCAGCGCGAGTGGTCTAGTGGATGCACTGAGCGTCCTAGGCGCACTGAAGAAGCAGCAGCGAGGTTAGCAAGTCGACTTGAATGACCTTCAGCGAAAGATGTCCGAGTGGAGTCATGCAAGCTCAGAGTTCTCAGAGTACTCGGACATGATCGATACGAACTCTGGTCGAATGTCTGCCGCTGCACCCACTTGCAAATCGGTACCTGGAATCGCTTGAGGTCACGACACAACATCGCTCGTTCGTTCACGCAACACGTTGCCCTGCTTCGCGCGTGAACGAAGGCCGCACTTTGCAAGTCGACACCGAGAGCGCACACACGCCAAAGCTTCTGCTCTTGCTGCGCACGCACGCACTTCTATCAAGAGACGAGCGACGATGGCGATCACAACTGGTCACATTGTCATCTTCGTCGTGTGCTTCGTGCTCATTGGCGTTGTAGTCTGCTTGATCGTCTGCGAGCCGCGGCGAAAAGCTCACAAGATGCACAGCGCGCAAGCAGAGCTCCAGGCCGAACTCAACCCGAATCAAGACGAAGGCCATCGCCAGGACGTCGCGATCCAGTACGGCCTGTCGAGTGTGCTTGTCAACTGCTTGTTTGCGTTGTGTGATGTTTCGTTGCGAGACGCGAGCTCGTTCGACATACATGAACTGACACTGCCTTGTGTCTCGGTGCCTCCCTATCTGTCTCGTGCAGGGTCGCAACAAGCGGCCACGCCGTGTGTCCGAGCTGCGCGTTCGAGAACTTCTCTGGCGCGTCGTCCTGCAGCATCTGCCGCGCAAAGCTCACGGCAACTGGATGCAACATGTAGTCCCATTGGCACGTTCGGATCCCTTGCGCTCGACACGTACGAGCTCTTGAGAAGAGAAGCATGTGATCGTCGCCATGAGCAGAGTCACTCGCATGAGGTGTCGCTCGCACTTAACTGGATATCCACGCGCACTTTGATTGGCGGAAGGAGTCAACTTTGCAAAGTGCGCTTTGAAGCGATCAAAGCGCCGCTGAACGACTCTGGACACACGACGCCACGCGCGTGTGGAGCACGAGCACAAGCGCGCGCTTGCTCGCCGATGATGCTGCGCAGTGGGTCGAGGTACTGCCACTTCGCGCATTGCCGCAGCTCCGTCAAGCGCAGCAGCGGCAGCAACAGCACGAGCGACAGTGTCTTGGTGCGCGCACTTGGAACTAACGCTCCCCTCTTCCGACTCTGCTCATCGTCCTCCTCCCCCTTCTCGACCTCGACCTCGCCATCGGCCTCTTCATCATCGCCACGCTCGTCTTCAATGCCGCCGCTGCGTAGAAAGAGCGTTGAGCCAACTAGCGCCATGGCGTACCGCGAGACTGAGCCACTCACAAGCGCAGAGGTGCGTTTGCATGGCTGTGTGAAGGTCTCTCTCTCTCTCTCTCAAGACTGAGAGCGAGAGTCTGCTATAGATCGCTCGATCCCGAGCCAGCGACTCACATGCTCTCTGTCTACTTGAGTGTAGAAGTCCTCTACACGAAAGTCTGGCGCAGCTCCAGCATCTCGCGCCAACAGCAGCAACAGCAATGAACTTGACGAGACGCCGCCGCTGCTCGCGAGCGAACTCGAGGCGCAGTCGACCGCCGCCTCTTCATCGGCGCAGCTGTCGTGGAAAGACCGCGCCAAGACGTTTGCGATCGAGTACGGACGCGTCGGCGTGTGTACGCACATTGTGCTCTCGCTCGCGTCGTACTCTGCGATCTACGTAGGCGTCTCGGCGGGCGTCGACGTCACATCGTTGCTCGACTCAGTCGGCTTCTCGGTCTCGACGAGCGAATCGACGACAAACTCGGCCGGCTCGGCTGTGATCGCATATGCGATGTACAAGCTCCTGGCGCCAGTGCGCTGGCCGCTCACGTTTGCCGTCACGCCAGTCGTCATGCGCGCTTTGCGGAGACGAGGGTACATGCTCCCAGCCGCGCCACGGCCAGCGCGTCGATCGCCACCGCCGCCACCGTCGAGTTCGCCCGACATGTGAGTGAGCACGCGCTGTGTATCGTACGGCACTAGTAGACAGCAAGAGCAGTCGGAGCAGCAGCAGCATGGATGAGGACATTTGAATCGTCGCTGGAGCAAATACCCATTTCATACAAATTCATAGTGTGCACATGTCACAGCATCGTTTCGACCAAATCTGCCACCGACTGACGTGGTCACGTTCCACTCGTCAGCAGCAGCAGCAGCAGCAGTCGCCTCGCGTCACTCGCAGCCACAGAGCGCACGAGCGGCCGCTGAGTCGATACGAGATGCGGGAGACCGAGCCGCTGCTTGCGCGCCGCAGGGACGAGGTTCGTTTGCCTCGATGCGCTAGGCTGCTCGC